>BDDC01000687.1:12228-48136 GCA_001662425.1 Chlamydomonas sphaeroides
ATTGAAAGTATCACCCGTACACGTAATTAACTGGACACGGCCAGCCTACTGAAGCCACAGAGGCACACCGAACGTGTGTGTGTGTGTGTGTGTGTTCGTAATAATCCTAGTGTGTAGTGTGTGTGTGTTTGTTGTGGCGGAACCCAGGCACAGCAGGTCTGGGGTGGGCCTGGACCCACGCGGCTTCTCCCGCCCGCGCACACCCTTCACACACCGCCCTCCTGCCTCCGCCGCCTTCGTCCCCCCATCACACGGCCGCTGCAAGCAGCCCTGTCCTCCACGCCGCCATGCCGCACTTCACCAACCCGCCTCCGCCCCTCTGCCCCTGCCCCTCCCTGCCAGGACCTGGGCAGCGAGGTGGCCGCCACCGCCCGCGGCCTGGCGGACACGGTGCTGCCCCGCTCGGGGCTGGGGCTGGCGGGGCACTTCCAGGCGGAGCAGCTCAAGCCGGGTGAGGAGCTGAGGGCTGCTGGGGCTGGGGGAGGGGGGCCCGGGGCTGTGGGGCTGTGGGGCAAGGCGGCTGGGGCCCGCCATGGGGCAGCATCGCAGGGCTGCATTGCAGGGGGCATCGAGGTCGCCGTGGCTCGGATGTACGGCATGAGCGGCGGTACGGCATGCGCGGCCGCTCTGTGCGCTCCATTCCTTGGCCCCGGCCCCCTCCCTCCCTCCCTCCCCGCCCTCTCTCCCCAGGCGAGGGCGCGGTGCTGCAGGAGGGGCTGCACAAGGTGGCGGCCTACCGCTCCCCGGAAGGCCGCCTCACCAAGCGCTCCGCCATCTGCCCGCACCTAGGCTGCCAGGTGAGGGTGGGGCCGCGTGTGTGGATTGGGTTTGTCGCAGTGGCGAGTGGCTTTTGTGTGTTGCGTTAGCATGGGGCTGCTATGTGGGCTGTGGGGAGACGGGCGAGCGCGGAGACGACAGCTTGATCCCCGACCCCCAACCCCAACCCTATGCCCCACACATTGACTTCGTCTGTTTTTTTACACCTCCTCCAAACCCCAGGTGGAGTGGAACCCCAACGACGCCACGTTTGACTGCGTCTGCCACGGCTCGCAGGCAAGTGGGGAGGGCGGCGGGATGAGGGCTAGTAGGGCAAGCGGGCCGTGGGGCCTGACAATGACGCCTCGGCGGAGGGCAGGAGGAATTGCGGGGCCGGGAAGAATGGGGCCACCGGAGAAATTCGGTGGTGGCCTTTACAGCGCTTCACAGCCAGGGGGCCACCAGCAAATGAACACATTTCGTCGGAAGAAGGCCACCGGCAGATCCCGGCATCGCAGATCCCCAAGATAGGTGCGGGGCTGTCGCCGCAGGCACATGCATGCGACCTGCCCGCCGCCCGCCGCCCTCGCCCCTTCCCCTCCGACCCCGCTGCGCGCTGCCGCAGTTTGACAGCGTGGGCAACTGCATCAACGGCCCCGCCAACAACAACCTCAAGGAGCTGGAGCTGTTCTGAGGAGGGGGCGAGGTGGCGGCCTGGGGTCGGTGGCGGCTGTGGGGTGGAGCAGGGGCGGAGAGCTGCCTCGCTCGGGAGTGCGTGCGTGCGTACCCGCATATGCTATGGAAGAGCTGCTCGCGGAGGGCAGTGCGTGAGGCGTGAGGTGGGGGAAAGGATTGACACAGTTGCTGTTGCTGGCGGACAAGACCGGCCAAGCTAGGGATTGATGCTGCATGCTGTGTGTGGGGCGAGAGGGCGCGTGGAGATGATGACCTACCAGGCAACGGGCAAAGACCGCCCAGCTAGTGGTGGTGCAGGACGCGGCTGGTGGCGAGGTGCTGGGTGTTGATGCCGGGAGCATGCATGGTTGTTGGCGTTGCTGCAGCGTTGAAAATGGGGTGTTGCGTTGGGCTGTGTACGGCGCCGACGTACGGCGGCGATGCAATTTGACGTAAGCAAAGTTGGAGCCGAGAGTATCGTTACAATGCCGCAAAGGCGATAACCTCACGGCCGGTTCGCGGCGCGCGACGGATCAAGTTTGCAAATGGTGACCGCTCGCTACCTCAAGCCCGCACAGTGGACAGCTTCCCTGCATGGCGCTGCGTCGCACGTCCGGTGCTCGTCTTGAACCAATTCCACGAGGCCCTTCCCGGTCCGCTACACGCCGCAGGTTGCCTTGATTCGCCAGCAGCCCTGGCACGACAAACACACATGCAGGAGCGCATAATTGGTCCCGGCGCCTGCGCCCTTGCCGCTCCGCCGAGCCTCGCGGTCTAACCACACGGATTTCCTCAGCCGCGGGTCACAAAAAAAAGCCCCCCGGCACCTGCGCAGCGC
Organism: Chlamydomonas sphaeroides; assembly: GCA_001662425.1. Classification (NCBI taxonomy): domain Eukaryota; kingdom Viridiplantae; phylum Chlorophyta; class Chlorophyceae; order Chlamydomonadales; family Chlamydomonadaceae; genus Chlamydomonas; species Chlamydomonas sphaeroides. The sequence continues at coordinate 14,498 of BDDC01000687.1, forward strand.
TGCCGCTGCCGCTCAGAAGCGGTGCCCGCCCTCCTCATCCTCGTCCTCCGGCACCGCCGCCGAGCCGGCCCGCAGCAGCGCCTGCGTCGCGCTGCCGCCGCTGCCGCTGGCGTCCGCCGACAGCGACAGCGCAGCCCCGGGCGGTGCGGAGCCAGCCCGGCCTGGCGCCGGCACCTGCGCAGGCCAGGTGCAAAGCGGGACACAGGGCCATAGGTAAAATGTACGTTTACATAATATCGGAATTTCATGAATGCATGACAAGGTATCGAATACATGTGAATCGCAGCTGCGCAGGAACAGTGCAGTCGTTAAGAGGGACACGGGCCAAGGCATGGCGCAGGGGCGACAGATAGGAAGCGCAGGGCGGCGGCGCATAAGCCCCATCAGCACCATGCAGGGGGTCGCCCCCGCCCGCCTGCATGAAACATGTAGCACCCAGCCGTCGACACCTTGTTCACATCTAACTATGACAGACATGCTCATCGATACAGCATCATCTGATGTTGTGTTCACACAACCCCAACGCCGTGTGGTTGTCGCCGCCCACCTGCATGTACAGCACGCTGGCGCCCAGCACCACCAGCAGCGGCATGCACGCCGCGGGCAGCCGCACCAGCGGGCCGTACACCGCCGCGCCTGGCCGGGGCGGGGGGGCAGGAGACGGGGGCCAGGATATGCAGCTTGCGGCTCGCACGCTGGCTGCAGCGCGGCCTCACACACCGGCACTGAAGCGCACTGGCATGCTGACGAGGCAGGCAAGGGATGGCGCACGGCGCAGCGCCGCGCGCCGCCGGCTGCGGGCGCAGGCGCGGGCTGTCTGCACGGCTGCCCCCTTGATGCTGTCGTTGTCGTGTACGCAAGCAAACCGTGTATTACCCCACCCACGCACTCGGACCTCCTGCCTCTCCCCCGCACCTGCGTTCTGCAGGAAGGTGACCTTCTCCTGCAGCCCGCTGCCCACCGCCGCCAGCCCCGCCAGCCAGGTGGCGGCGCCCAGGGCCCGGTGCAGGGGGCCCAGCGCCTGGCGCTGCGGCAGCGCCAGCTTGGGCCACAGGTAGGCGTAGGCGCCCAGGCCGAACTGGGGGCGGAGGGGAAGGAGGAGGGGGAGAGGTAGGGGGAGAGAGGAGGGCGGCACGGGGTCAGGGCGTCTAGGACTGGCGGGCGCAGGGAGGATGGGGGCGTGCGAGAGGTACGCCGGAAAGCGGCGAGTGCGCGTTGCAGGGCATGGGGGCTCAGGTTCGTCGGTGCCAGCAGGGCCCCAGCTTGGGCCGCAGCTGGGCGCGTGGGCGTAGGCGCCCCGGGCCGAAGGCAGGGTAGGGAGAAGGGGCATGGGGTCAGTCCCTGAGGCCCTGGCCCTCGTCTTGGCCAGCGCAGGCGCCTGCCCCCCCCCGCCCTCCCCCGCCATGCCGGCCCCACCTGCAGCGCCACCAGGCCCAGCGCCGTGAGCCCCAGGTACGAGTGGGGCGAGTACCTGCGGCAGCAGGCAGACAGGGGGCGGCAGGCAGACAGGGGGCCGGGGCTGAGGGCTGCACGTGCGCGGCATGCAGCACGACGCGGAGTGAGACGTGCAGCACGAGGCGCCCTAGGGCGCCCGGCTGTGCGACACTGCACCGGCCCCTCGCTGCACCGCCACCGCCACCGCCGCCTCCCTCCCGGCCCCCTTGTCCCACCAGTCGGCAATGGGCGTGGGCAGCTTGAGGCGGTGGCTCTGCAGCACCGCGGTGAGGCCCAGCAGCAGGCACAGCACCGCCCCGCAGTGGCAGCCCCAGTGCAGCTGCTTGCGGACCTCCCTGCGGGCCGTCGGGGGGGGGGGCGGAGGGTGAGTGCAGGGAGCCGGAGGGGGCGCGGAGGGTGATTGGAGGGGGCAGCATGGGCATGGCTGGACAGCTGCTGTGGCTGCCCGTGCGCACGAGCGGGGAGGGCGCACAATAGGGCCAGGGCCAGGGCCAGGGCCAGGGCCAGGGCCAGGGCCAGGGCCAGGGCCAGGGCCAGGGCCAGGGCCAGGACCAGGGCCAGGGCCAGGGCCAGGGCCGCACCTGGGTGCTCCGGGCAGCAGCGGGGCCTGGTAGCACAGCAGCGCCTCCGCCATGAGCACGGCAAAGCCCAGGGTCATCAGCTGGAGGCCAGGGCGGGGAGGGGGCGGGGTTTGGGAGGGCGTAGCGTGTGAGGCACGCGTGGAGCCGCGGGCCGGCGAGCGGCCGCGTTGGGTGCACAGCGAACGTGGCCCCAGGGCAGGGCCGCGGCAGAATCCTGGCGCTGCCCAGAGTGACGGTTGCGAAATCAAGCGCCTCACGATGGGGTGCCAGTTGAACAGGTTGCCCGTGTCGTTCGCGCCTTCGGGGCGCGGCATGGGGGACAAAGCGACGCCGCCCAGGTGGGCATGCACCCAGCGCCCCACAAGTACGAGAATGGCCAGGTACGCTCCGCGCGCGACCCAGGCCGTTGCTCGTGGTGCAGGAGGGCCGATGGGCCAGCGCGCGGGGCCGGACGAGTCGGGCTCGCCGGTGAACCCGGCCATTGTTGGTGTCGGGGGCTCGGGGCTTGCTCGGGAGTGGGCCGCGCGGTGCAGTTTGCTCATATGATAGTTGTTGGGCGCAGCAGAGCTTGTGTGTCTGTGTCACGGAGGGCGGCAATGCTTGGTCGAGGCTTGTCCCGCGACTTGGCTTGCATTGGCCCAACCGAAGCTTGGCAGCAATTCCGGTAAACCGCGCACCATTTTCAGCATCGTAGCCATACAATACATCATCCATATACAGATAGGGGCCACGCGCAACACGCCACCGGCTGAGCCCATCCCGCATCTTCGCCGTCTCCGCTAGACACCCGCGCCACTATGGACGTCACCGTGATTGTCGCTGTAGTTGTGCTAGCCGTCGCGTTAGTTGCGCTTCTCATTACCCGCCAAACGCGCGATTACGGCAAGCAGCTCGAACAGCTGGAGCCGAAGAACAAGAAGCCGCGCGAGTTTGGCATCTACACGCTAGAGGACGTGGCGAAGCATAACAAGCGGAACGACGCTTGGATCATCGCGCAGCACAAGGAGACGAAGGAGTACCGTGTGTGAGTACCCCGCGCGCGCCGCGCCGCGCCGTCCGAGCCCCCCCTCGTGGTGTGGGCTGCGCGGGAAGCATCCCGCTTGCAAGCGCGGCAGACATACAGCGGCGGAAGGCTCTGCCGGGGTCGAGCGCCGCCATCCCAGGGCAAGCAGCGACTGGGAGCCAACCAGGAACCAGGTGCCACCCCAGGGCTCGAAGCGGCCCATGTTACCCGGACATAGTCGTGCTGTTGTCAACACGCATCAGCCAGCCCACCTCCCAGCCCCAGCTTGTGGGCGGCCGCACGGACGGCTCCAGGGCAGGCACGGACGGGGCAGCAGCATTCCTCGCAGCCACTGCAGCAGCCCCTGCTGCGCCTCCTGCAGCAGCAGGCTGTAGCCCCGCTGCGGACTGCAAGGATAGAGAGCCTGCTGGCTTGAACGACTTGGCAGCAGCCAGGCGGGTGCCGTCCACTGCGGCGTGTCGCCGCTGCCGCTCCCAGCGCGGCGCTGGCGGGCTGGCAGCGGCCGCCCTTGCGTGGCTGGTGGCTGGAAACATGGCCGCTGGTGGTCCCAGCACGAAGCCTCGCGCCCGGCACCACCGCTGGCCCGGTTCCCGAAGGGTACCACCACATAGCACCGCAGCGCACCGGGCCAACCCGCTTCCGCGCTCCCGCAGCACGCCGTACCGCCCCCGCCGTGCTGCCGTACAGGTACGACATCACGGACTATGTGGACGAGCACCCGGGCGGCGAGTCCATCCTGGCTAACGTGGGCGGCGACGCCACGGAGGGCTTCCACGGGCCGCAGCACCCCGTCACCACCTTCCTCCTGGCGGACGAGTACTGCATCGGCAAGCTGGCGGACGACGAGGCCGCCCAGCTGGCGGCGCGGAGCAAGCGGTGACGAGCGGCAGGGCAGGAGGCGGCACAGCTTGAGCTGCGTGGAGCCAACGGTGGTTAGGGCGGGCGGGAGTGTTGGCGGCGGCCATCCAAGCAAGCGGCAGCTGGACATGGTGCGGGCAGCAGCTGCTAGCTGGAGGCGCAGTTATCTGGGCCGAGTGGTGGCGCTGGAGCCCTGTGGTGGGCAGGCGCAAGGCTACGGCGCAGGCGGATGACGAGGGAGGCCGCACAGCTGGCGGCTTGGAGCCAGTGGTGACGAGGGGCGGTGGGCGGTGCTGCAGCCCGGTGGCGGGGCGGACGGGCGCAAGGTGACGGCGACACGGCCGGGCATCTGTAGGCGGAGAGCCCTTGGTGGTCTGGGCAGGCGGGGGAGGGGCGGTGTGTCGCTGGGAGCGTGACCGGGGCTGGCATTCTGGGGCTGGCTTGCTGGGGGTGGACAGGCTGCGGATGGTCGGAGGAGCAAGTGTGGGGCCTCAGTCCAGCGATACAGGGTGCACCAGGACCAGGCCCGCACGTGTCGTGTCCGCATCAGGGCGCCTAGGGCCCACGACGGCCCCCGCAAGTCGCACGCGCACCACGCCGCACCCTGCCCTCGGCGTCGCAAGTCCTCAGTCCATCCCGTCGAGCTCGTCTGCACCGCACTGTGCACAAATCCCGTCACCATGCATGCCGACAACGCCGCCAAGGCACACTACGCACGTGCCGCGTGCGTGTTCCTCTGTTACTTTCCTTAAATTGAGCACACCACGCATGTTATCTAAGATGCGCGCCGCTACGTAAGGCCACCGCCAAGCTACCTGAACAGTCCTCGTACAGCCCGCGACGCGCACCGCGCACGCGCCAAGCCAGCCAGCCCGCGGGGCAGCAGCCGGCGTGGCTCCGCCCCACCCGCCCATCGCCGCCCCTCCTGTCACAGCAGACCGCGTCAGTCCTTGCGCAGCGGTCGATGCCTCGACCGACCCCTGGACCAACCAACGCCACATCTCCGCCACTTACGTATGGCCGCGATGCACAGCAGCGCTGCGCGACAGCGCTTGCCAAGACTCGTTTTATTACGCCATCAGCACGACGGTGACGCGAGGGCGCACGGCCGTGACCTGCGCGTGCCGTGCCCCCCGTCCAACGCCGCCTAGTTCCCTACCGCCCCACGTGCCCGCATGGGTGCTGGGCAACCTTCGCGCACAGAGAGCCGCGCGGTAGGCGAGAGCCACCGCGCCTGGAGTCCCTCGCACCTCCGCCCCTTCCCAAGCTTGAACGCCTGCCGCCGTCCGGACGGCGCCTGCCCCAACGCCTGTGCCGCAAGGGCGCCTGCTCCAAGCTGTCCGCCGCTCCACGGGCGCGTGGTCCGTGTTGCCCACCTGGCCCCTCCATGGGGCTGTGATAGCTCCGGCGCCCCTGCTGAGCCTCGGGCGCCTGCCACCGCGTGCCAGCGGTGGCCCTGGCCCAAGGGAGCCCCAAGGGAGCTCGCTCCAAATTAATCACCCGCTCTCGGCGCTGCCTCACACAACCCGGATGTAGAGCTCGGGGAACTGGCCTCGGTGCTCCGAGGTGCCGTTGGGCGACTCCCAGGGGTGGAAGTGCACGGTCACCTGCGGGAACGGGCAGGGGTAGGTGGGCGCGGTCCTCTCACCACAGCACATCGCGCGATCCCACGCTCTGCAGCTCAGTGCCAGCGCACGCGACGGGCTGCAGCGGGATCCAGGGAAGCCAGCACCTGCCCGTCAGAGTCTCAGGCTCCCAGCCCCGCGCCGCCTACTCACGCCGCCCGCGATGACGGTCTCCAGGCACTCCTCGCAGCAGTAGCTCTCTGCGCCCTTTATCAGCGCCGACAGCATGTAGGTCCGGCCGGGCTGCGATAGGGTCAGAAAGGTCAGCGGCCGCGGCCGCGGTACGAGCAGGAGAGGCGGATGAGGCGCAGCGGCAGGCAGGCGGGTATGGGCGCGGTATGGCCGCGGTGGCACGGCGGCCCGGCGGGTCCCCACATGCCCCTGCCTGCGGGTGCCGCACCTGCAGCGTGACGGGGTCGGTCAGCATGAGGCGCAGCACGGTGCCGTCGGCCTTGGTGAACGACTGCGCGGCGCTGGCGCAGGTGGCCAGCTCGCGGCTGCGGGGCCGGAGAGAGAAGAGGGCGAGGAGGGGAGCGGACGGCGGCTAGGTGCGGGTGCGGGTGCAGCGATCTGGTGAATCCTGCTGGCGGTGAGAAGTGGGGCGGCATCCAGCAAAACCACAGCCCCAGCTCCAGCACCGGCCAACAAACCCGTGAGGGTAACCGCCGGTGATCCGTGAGCCTGCGTCCCACCCACCTGAAGTCCGCTGCGTCCACCTCGTACAGCTCCAGCTCCACCGTGAGCCCGCCCTCGGTGCCGCACAGCCCCACCCCCAGCAGCTGCACCGGCTTGTCCACGCCGAACACGATCTCGTCCTGCCCGTCCTCGTACCTGAGGAGCGGTTGCGTGGGCGGGGCCAGGCATGGGGCTGGGCCGCAGGGGCAGGGTTGCGTTTGGAATGCCATACCCGCGGGGGGCCTAACCAGCTTTGTCCAGTCCCGGCGTATGCAGACCGCTGACCCACATTCGCCAAGCCGCCGCTCCCACCGAGAGCCAGGCTGCCTATCTTGCCGCCGCAGCCGCCGACCCACGCCCCTACCTGTGGTCCGAGCGTCAAGCGGGGCCCCTTCCGTCCGAGCGTCAAGCGGGGCCCCTTACGGCCCCACCCGCGCGGATCCCGGACTCTCGCGCCCCGACCCACATCCCCCTGCCCACATCCGCCCCCGGCCCCGACCCACATCCACGAGTCCTCCACGTTGAGCGCCGCCGCCCGCGCCACCCGCATGAGGCCGTGCGGGAAGCGGTCGATGGCCGCCATGAGCCCCGTCAGGCCTGAGGGAGGGCGTGGCGTGACATGCAAGCCGGCATGTGGGGGCGAGGGGCGAAGGCGCGGCCCCAGCTGCAGGCCAGGAGACCTCAGGCATCCACTGTCCGGCTCAGACCACAGCAGCTGTAGCACCCAGTAGCATCGGCATGCTGGCGGCGCCAAGCGTTGGCCCCATGCAGCGCCCCAGCCACCAACTCGGCAGCGGTTGAGCGGCGCGGATCGCCAGTCCGCGACATCCCCTTCCTCCCTTCTGGCCCCTCCGGCCACCGCACCATAATAGTTGGCCTCCGAGCGCAGCTCCAGCAGGTACTGCGGAGGGACGGGGCGACCGGGGAAGCCGGGAGCTGGGTACGTGTCGCGTCGCCGTGGCCCGCAAACCCACGCCGTCCCACCCATACCCCAGCGGCATGAACCCCGGGGTCACTGCGCCCTCCACAGCACTTCACCACCAGCCGGCTTGCTCGCCAGCCCTGTAACGCGGCTGGCAGCCCATCCCGGCTGTGCCCCCGCCCCGCTGCGCCGTGCCTTGAGGTCCGCGGGGCTCCAGGCCGGGAAGGCAGGCCAGCCGCCCGCCGCCGCAAACGCCCCTCCGGTGGCGCCCCCGGTAAAGGGCGTCGGCGAGGCGTCGGCGGTGATGGCGGCCGGCCCAGGGTAAGCAAAGTGTCCGTCTCGGAGGCTGCGGCGGGGCCAGGCCAGGATACACATGTTAGCACGCAGGTAGTGTATCACACCGCTACTGGCGGCCCCGCTGCTGCCGCCCCTCCGCAGGCGGCCCCGCCCGACCCACATGCGCCCCGGCCCTGGCGCCTTGCTGCCCGCCCCTCGCCCCGTGCCCGCCTCCCGTCCCGACCCACAAGTTGAGGATGTCGTGGAAGTGTCGCCCGTCCCGGTCAATGAAATAGCAGCCGTCTGGAATGGGGTGTGGGGGCGATGTTCGGTACAGCACCAGGGGGTCAGGTGGGCACGGACGGGGCCTGCTGCGCACCCACAAGGCGAGCGCGACAGCCCCCTTCCAACGCCGCGGCGCATCCCATATCGTCGTATCGAGGTGCCAGGCCCCAAGCGGAAAATGCGGACAAAGGCGCACAACGGCCAACATCCCTCTCCCGTCCCACTTCCATCCACAGCCACGCACCCCCGTCCTTGGTGAGCTTGTGCCGCCCGCTGAACATGGCATTAAACAGCGAGGGGTTCGGCGCGTTGCGCAGCGTGCTAACGCTGGTGGTGAACTTCTTCCCGCCCACGTTGAGCGTGACCTGCGGCCCCAAGACACGCGCAGGCAGGAAGGTGGGCCCCCGGAAGCGGCGGCAAGGAGTTGCGTTCCTCTGCTAGCCAGTGTGTCACCACCGGGGCGCTGGTGGGGGCCAGCGGCCAGGGCGGGCCAGCGGCGCCTGCCGGGCGGCCGCTGCCGCTGGCGTGGGGCAGCCCCGGCCCCACCTGCTCCGCGTCGTTAAGAATGGTATGCATGCGCTGGCGCTCCTGCTCCCAGGCCTGGGAGGGGGGCCAAGCGAACAGGGCGTGGAATATGATTGTTGGCAACGGCAGGCGTCAGGCTCTTGGCGCAGCGCCTGGCCGCCTGCCGCCGGGCTTGCTTTGTTCCCCGCCACTCTGGCCCCCGCCTGGCCCCCACCTGCTTCTCCTCCTCCAGCTTCTCCCGCGCCTCCTGGAGGGCGCGCCGTTCGCTCTCCGTCGCAGTCAGAAGGTTTTGAATTATTGAGTCGAAGCTGGAAGCGCCGGCCTTGAACCGCGCGATGGCCGTGTCCATGTTGCTGCTCGGCTTGGCGCTCCCGGCGGGAGCAGGAGACGCCAGGTTGGCGACTCCAGTGCGCCCAGACGATGCTTCGGCATCATCACCAGACGATAAGGATACGCGCTGAGCTCCGTCCAGGGCTCCGTCCTGCTGGGCGCGGAAATGCGACCCGCATCTCCTTACCGGACCACAAGCAGACCGCCCACCGTAGCATCAGCAAATCAACTCACCAGCTTCGGCGCCCATGGTCCGCTGCTGGACTCTGCCATGGCTTCACGCCACAGCGAAGGGGTCTCGCCTGCGCTATGCCATATGCGGCAACTGAATTATAATCAGCGTCTAGGACTTTTCGTATAAGCGACCGAGATAGCTCTTGCGAGACTCGCTAAACAGATGCTCGCTCTGAGTTCATTGCAAGGTACCTGCAGGAGCGTCAGGCAGAGTAGCTCTACAGGAAAGGTGCAGCGTCTCTGCGTACTTGGGAGTACTTGGGTGCTCCCCCGCGATGCCGCGTGTGCGTAACCCTTGCCCGCCCTGGCCCCCTGTTCCCGTCAGAGGCTTGGAGCAGGCTGAAGAAGTCTCGGAGAACGAACATACACAACTTTGCCCGTTACAACACTCCTCCAGGGTCCAATACGACGCTCCACCATTGCTCAGGCTCTCTGGTGTAAACTTGTCGGCGCTGCATCCGCCCAGCCCCACAGCCCAGCCCCCTCTTGTCCGGGCGTGTAGTACCGAACATCTCCCCCTCGCTCGAGCTGCCTTTCGGTCTTCCCCTGCAACGCCCACAGGCCTAGCCTAGCACCGTGCAACTCTGGAACTCACCTCCCCTCGAACCGACCACGTCACGTCCACACAACACGCTGCGGACACATGACCCCTCGCCACCAACTTCACCTGCGCCACGGTTCGCGCCGCCCCCAGCGGTGTCTCCGCTGCTCACGGCGGCCCCCGGCAGCTGCCCCGCTCCGCAGCACCGCAGCTCGCACGGCGCCCTGCACCTGTACGCCGCCGACAAAATCCCCTTGTGGCGACCGGCTGTGCTCCCCCGGAGCGGCGTCCAGTCTCAAAACGCCGCCCCTTGCGCAGCAAAACTCGCCGCATCAGCCTCACGCAGGGGCAGCGTGTGCCGCTTCGCCGCGGCCGCTCCCACAAACATCGCCCTCGCCGCCACGGAGCCAGGCCCGACCGATGCACCTCGCACTGCACCCTCTGCCGACCCGCCCAAAACCGCAAACCCGAGTGGCTTCAGCGCGTCGCACCACCCCTTCGACCGCAATCGCGACCCACATTCCCAGCCAGGCGCCGCCTCAGCGCGCCTGAGCCCAAGCCCCGCCCACCAGCGGTGCCACACCCACCAGCTCCTGCCGGCGCCGCCCTCACGGGAGCCCTCCAGCAATGTAGCAGCCCACGGAAGCACCACCTCACGCGTGCCCCGTAGCGTGGCGGTAGTGGTCGCCCAGCAGCGCCGCCGTGGCGGGCCCGAAGTCGAACGACGGCTTGTTGGCCAGCGCCGCCAGGTCGTCCACGATCTGGTACACGGCCTGCCGTACGCCGTGCAGGGTGGGGTACCGTACGGTAAGTACGGCGCAACAGCAGCTCAGGGCGCGAGGCCGCGGCGTGGGGCGGCGCGGTTGCGGGGCGAATGTTGCTGCCGGGCCCCGCGGGCGAAGACTGCCGCTGCGGCGCAGGCCCTAGCCAGGGCCGAGAGTCAGGCAGCAGCGTGTGGCCGCCAGCGCCGGCCGCCGCCGCGCTTACACGAGCCAGTGCTCATTCTCGCCCTCGCCCCTGCACTTCCACTGCGAGGGCGCGGCTTTCCGCCCGCTCCCTCGTATCGTGGTGTACCCTTCCCCCCGGCCCTCTGGCAGCGCGGGCGCCCACCCCCCCAGCTGCCGTGTGGCCGCACCTGCGGCCTGCCCAGCGCCTTGGCGCGGCGCCTCATCTCGTCGTACTCGGCCCGCATGGCCGAGCCGCCCTCCAGCAGCCAGGAGCGCATGATGGACGCAATGGCGTCCGGCCGCGTCTCAAAGGCGCCCACCTGCACGCCCGGGATGGCATGGGGTGACATGGGGGTGACGTGGAGTGACGTGGGGTGGCATGGTATGACATGGGGTGGCAGGGGGTGGCAGAGGGCGGCATGGCGTGACGTGGGGTGGCATGGTGGGGTGGCGCACGTCGTGGCGTTGCATGAGGATTGTCGTACAGCACATAGACGACGACGGCGACAACACAGAGGGAGGTGACGACGCGGGTGCGCAGTGCGGGTGCGCAGTGCGGGGGAGCAGTCGCGCTGGGCTGTGGGACGCTGCGCAAGCTGCTGCTGTGGTGACACATACGGCGGCCGCAAGGGACGAGGCGGCGCCCACCTTGTTGTCCACGACGTAGGGAATGTTGCCCTCCTCCTGCGAGGGGCGAGGCACGGCATGGAGACTTGAGAGGCGAGACATCCTTCGGGTGTTCACAACTAGGTAACAGAAGTAACACGATCCGCGCGGCGCGCCCTGGGGTATTGAAGCTTCCTGTGTAGGTGGCGGCCGCCTCAAGAAACGTTGCTGGCGCAGCCGCACTCCGTGGCTCTGCCGAAAAGCCAGACAGCCCAACTCGCACGCCCCTTCCCCTCCCTTCCCCCCTCCCTTCCCCCCCCCCGCACCTGGCACGGCACGTTGCCGTTGAGCAGGATGGGCAGCCCCGCGATGAGCGCCTCGGCGATGGTGCCGGGCCCGGCCTTGGTGATGATAGCGTCGCAGGCGCCCATCCACTCGTGGATGTTGTCCACAAAGCCCGTAACGTGCAGCGACAGGTGGCCGGGGCCGCGGGGCCGGGCCGCGAGGCGGTCGGCCAGGCGTTTATTGCGGCCGCAGATGACTACCACCTGGGTGTGCGTGTGTTCCAGTGTTAGGTAGCACGTGTGTGTGTAGGGGGGGGAGTATGGGGGAGGCGGAAGGAAGGGATGGAAAGGTGGGAGGAGGGCGAGATAAGGGGCCGGGGCGCGGCGGCTGTCCTGGGCCCGCAACAGCTGAGCGTGCTCTCGCGAGGTATGGTGCCGCGGTGATGGGTGCGCAATGCGAGTGCGGCCGTTGCGCAGTCGCGAGGTGAATCGTGCTGGCGAGGGGGCGGAGAGGGGTACGCGTGTGGTGCGTGCGTGCGGGTGCTGCTGGCGGGCCGCGCGCGGCGGTGGTGGGCTCAGTGGCAAAATGGATTGAATGTGTCAGGGATCCACGATAAGGAATAAAGCTTCGTCCTTGCCCACCACCAGCGCGGAAGCCGTGCTGCCGCAGCTGCCGTGCTGCTGCCGCGTGTACCCGTCCGTCTGGTCACTCGATGCAAGCCGTGCAACAGCCCCGGCCCCGGCCCCAGGCCCCAGACTCCTAACCTCTTGCCTGCACCCACGGCCCTCGCTCCCACCACCGCGCCTGCGCCCAGTCCCCAAGCCTAACACTCCCTATCTGCTGCCCCCTTGCTCTCCTAGACCCCCTGTCCCGTCCCTCGAGCTTGCTGCCCCCCCCCTTCCCCGCCGCACCTGCGCCCTGTTCCCTCCCCTCCTTCCCTTCCCCCTACGCACCTGCCGTGTTGGCAGCGTAAGCCAGCACGCTCACCATCCCCTCCCCCTTCCCCCCTGCACCTGCGCCCTCCCCTCCTTAACCCCACTCCCCACCTGCGCCCTGTCGCCCAGCTTCTTGTCCAGCTGCGCCACCGTCTCCTCCAGCGCGCCCATGCCCTCGCCGCCGCCAACCAGCAGCACCGCGGGCAGGTCCGGCTCCATGCCCAGCGCCTTGCGCAGCTTGGGCCGCGGCGGCAGCCGCCGGCTGAAGGCCGGGCGGATGGGCAGGCCTGGGGGCGGCCGCATGCAGGGCAGGCAGGGGTTGGGGTGCCCAGGCAGTTCCTCATGCTGCCTTGAGTTCCACGCCCCAGTCAGGGAAGCCTGCAGGATCCATCACCGCCGGCCGTTCCTCAGCCGTCCGGCATCATCTGATCGGGCCTCTTCCCCTATGGGGTTTTACCAACCAGCCCATCATTTCCCAACATCGCGCGGTCTCCCTCAACCATGGCTCTGTCTTGCTTCAACGTTGTGGCACCCCTTGAAAATGGGACTCCTCACGCTTCTTCTGGGCTGTCGCGCCCGTTTACTATGCACTGTTTCTGTGTCGGGGCTGTTACCACCGTTGGGGCTGTCACCATAGCTCCCCAGCCGCCGCCTCACCCACCGCATCACCATCTGACCCGCACTATCGAACACCATGCACCGTGCGGCACCACGGACAACATCCAACCACCCAATCCCTTGCCACGCAGCAGCACCGACTCCCCCTCCCCCTCCCAACCACCAACCTCTCACCGTGCATAATCATCTGGCCCGGCTCCATGCCGTTGTCCAGCGCCAGCTGGCGGCAGAAATCGGTGGGCACAAAGCAGCGAGTGGCGCCCGGCGCAAACCAGGTGTTGTGGCAGGTGGTGAAGTCAGTCACCACGGTGGCAAAGTTGGTGGGCGGCAGCGTGCCGGCCTTGATGCGCTCCTCCAGCAGCTTCACCGGGATGTGGTTCATCAGCGGGTGCACCGACACCTGCGGGCGAGGGGAGGGGAGAGGCAAAGGAGGGGATGCAGGTGGGCCGGAGGGAGGGCAAAGGAGGGGATGCAGGTGGGCCGGAGGGAGGGCAAAGGAGGGGAGGCAGGTGGGTCGGAGGGAGGGCAAAGGAGGGGAGGCAGGTGGGCCGGAGGGAGGGCAAAGGAGGGGAGGCAGGTGGGCCGGAGGGAGGGCACGCCGCAGCGCACGGTGAGGTGCCTGTCCGCCGCTCTCCTCTCCTCCCCTCACGCGGCTGCCCTCGCCGCCCAAGAAGGGCTACGCCTCCAGCCGCTGCACCCCGTGCTCAGACGCTGTTCATCCGCTCGCTCTCGTTCCCCTGCACGTTGACCCATCAGACGTACGGCTGGCGCAGGCGCCGTTCCCCCCCCCCCGCCTGCTTCCTGGCTCCCTCTCCCTCCCGGCCCTCCCACACGCGCCGGCCCACCATGAGGTTGGGCTGGTACTGGTCGAAGGCGCGGTTGAGGCCGTCCCGCACCACGTGCGTCACGGCAGACAGGTAGGGCACGTGCACGATGCGCGGGTTGGTGAAGGTGTAGGTGAACCACCACAGGAAGGCGTTCTTGACCAGGAACGAGTACGTGTCGGGCAGCGTGTTGCAGGGCGGCGGCGTGTGCTCCTTCCACAAGTCCACGATCGTGATCTGGCGGCGGCGGGGTTAGGGGCGCAGGGATGGGGTTGGTGGGCAAGGGCTGGGCCCAACACGGTGCGCGGGTGCGCGAGCGTTACCCGAGGCACGTTTGCCGGGGGCCCCGGCCCCCGGGCAGCGGTAGAGTCCCCCACCTCATATTTGTCGCCGTAGCGCTCCTCGAAGGCAGCTTTGATGGCCTCGGCGCTGGCTTTGTGTCCCCCGCCCGTGTTGGACATGCCAATCAGAATGCGCTTCTTGTCGCTCTCCTTCACCGCGCCTGCGACATGCCATGGTGATTAACATGTCACCGCAGCAACTGGGCAATGCCTAGCGCTGGATGACTCCGTCAACGCCAGCTCAGCACTGACCGTGCTTTCTCCGCCAGAAGGGCCACAGCGACACCGCCTTCGCTGCGCCTGGCCCGCCGATCTGCGAGAGCGAGGCGCCCCTTCAGCATGCGGGCATTCGCTCCTCGCCGTGCACCGACTTACGAAGAGCCCGCCGCCGACACCGAGCCCAAATGCTCCGCCGAGGCGCGTCGGAAAGCTGAACCGGATCGGCACATCCTTTGAGGATGGTCGATCGCTGCCTCCAGAGCTACTACTGGCGCTATTGCTGCTGAGCCGAGAACTGAGCTCGTCATCGAGCGCTGCGCGAGGGCGGACCGTTACTGCCGACGGCCGCTGCAGCAGAAAGGCGGGCAGAATGGGTGGCAGCAGCAACACATCGCTATCGTTGGGAAGAAGCGTGCGCATGGTCGCGATGGGTATCGCGGGTATCAAGCGAGCTACCAACACCGCCGGTGTTGCATGTCCCGTCTCTCTGTTTGTGTGCGTTTGGAACAGTCAGGCACAACGAGGAAGTCCCCCACAGGTATGTGCGGTACGGGGTAGATCCTGTTGACACGCGTACGACAGGTCCGGCAACAAGCTTCACGGTGCACTCTCCAGGCCGTACACTTATCACTGGCTGCAACGAGAACCCACGCCATAACGCAGCCTCGTCAGCACGTAACTGCACGACACAGCTCCCACCAGCTTCACGCGGCCCAAACACGTCACGGCGCCGAACACTTCCACGGCGGTGTCACCTGCTCCAGCTTCCCTACTGCTCGCGCACCCGCCACCTCCCACGCCTCCCCTCCGCATCCATGCCTGCATGCCTCCCCCGCTGCCCTCAAGCCCCTACACCTGCTCCTCCACCCCTTCGCCCTACAGCACCGCTGCCGCAAAACCCCGCTCAACCCGTCCCCAGCGGGCAGCCCAGCCAGCCGCGCCCCCACCCCGCCCACGTCCCCATCACGCGGGCGTCAGCTCCCCCAGCAGCCCCTCCGTCACATGCGCCATGGTGATAGCCGCAGCCACCTCGAAGCCCACGTGGCCCACGTACGTGCCCACGCCGGGCTTCACCAGCGAGCCCAGCGCGCTGCCCACCGACACCAGGAACAGGACCGAGGCGCAGCGGAACACCTGGGGGCGAGCGGAAGGTACGGCGAGGGAGGGACGGTGAGGTAGGGGAAGCGGCACCGCGCCACGGGTGGCGGCGGACGGCGGTGCGGTCCGTTCCCTGCCCGCGGCAGCACCCGCATGCGCAGCCGTCGTCCTGGCGCTCAGCGTGTAGCGGAGGACGTCGCGAGAAGGCCAGAGTGCGGGACGAGCGCAGTGGGACTCGGCGGGAGACAAAGCGGCCTGCGCATTGCTCCCTGGCGCGACCTCGCGCCACGCCGCCCCGCTCCACGCGCCCACCCTGCCCGTACGCCCTCCCTGCGCCCGCACCTGCAGCCCCACGCCCTTGGCCCAGTACAGCGCCCGCGCCCGCGCCGGCACATCCTTGCGCCGCACCACCCGCGCCGTGTGCAGCGCCACCGCCACCGTGCAGTCGGCGCAGTAGAAGAGCCCGCTTGCGTGCAGCGTGGCAAAGTGGTAGGCCACGAAGCGCCGGCCCACGGACTCGCCGCTGCGTGGACGGGCGGTGCAGGGCAGGGTAGGGCGCGACGCGGAGGGCGCCAGCTCAGCTGCCACCCCAGCCATGGGCCCTCGCGACAAAACCGACCGCCGATGCCCTGTGCATTCGGCTGAGCACGTCGCACACCCTGCGCCTCCAATGCCCTTGCAGCCCAACTTGCCTGGCGGTCCAACCCAAACCCACGCCACCCGAGCCCCAGCCCCACCGAGCCCCCAACGCCATGCCCCCGGCCCCACCTGTACTTGTGGCTGAGCACGTCCCGGATCCAGGCCCTGGAGTCGCGCAGCAGCGCCTCCGCGCGGTGCCGCGGCATGCGCGCCACGGCAATGTGCTCGTAGGTGCGGCGCACCAGCGCCACCGCGAACTCGCGGCCAAAGGCCACCAGGCCCTTGTCCAGCGCGGGCTGCATGTCGGGCATAGAGGGCGCCGGGGGCACCGGGTGGCCCTGCGGGAGGGGGCACACACGGAGGAGGGTGCGGCGTTTTCATGACGCGGCGCTTGGGATCCGCGCAAGGCCCTGGGAACAGGGTGACTGGGGCGCGAGGCATGGAGCGAGGGCCTCAGCGGGCGCGAGGGCGTGTTAAAGCGGGGGGACAGGAGTCTGGGGTTTCGGTTGGGTGGACCGAAGCGGCTGCGGAGGCTGTGCGGGGCGTGCGGCGTCGGACGATCTCCCGCCCTGCTGTCTGGCCCACCACAACTGCGGCCTTGTGGAGGCAGCGCCACGGCGCCACGGGCCTTCGAGACTGCGCCCGTGCATCCATTCGCCGCTACGACTCCGCCGCAGCTGCTGCGCTCCGCGGCCCGCCTTTGGCGCCCCACCGGCTGCTGCTGCTGCTCTTTCACGCGCACCTGCGCCTCCGCGTTGATGGCCTCCTTCTCGTGCTCCAGCACCTCCAGCATGTAGCGGTTGAGCCGCATCAGCAGCTGCACGCCCAGGCTGGGGGGAGGGGTGGCAAGGAGGGGGAGCATTTGGAGGGTGTGCACCTGTGCAGGGCAGGGCGTCCGGTGAGCACGGTGTCCCAAGCCCGCTACGCACAGCGAGCAAGTGGTCAAATCAGTGGTGAGGGGCGACGGGGGTCGTGGCATGGGGGTGGGTTCCTGGTCGGGTGTGGACGTGGCGGGGGGTTGGAATAGTGTCCGCACGGCAGTCGGCCGGCGGACGGGCGAGGCCGCAGAGTTGAAGCCATGGGAGCGCCGCTGCGTAGGCCATATCCCTGAGCCCATATGTACGATGTTGCGACAGATGCAAAGGCTCGCAGGTGAGCATAGCAGCATAATGGGCGCGGCGGTTGGCGGTATGCCAGGGGCGCGCGCGGTGTTAGGAGGCTCACGCCGCAGCCAACGGAGCTGCGCATCTGCCCAGACGCGCATGCAGCACGGCACGACGCTCACTTCTTTGCGAGCACTCTGACGATGTACATAGGGTGGAACAGGCCCACGATGGGCTTGAGCTCAGTGAAGGACTGCGCGTCGGCAAGCACCAGGGGCAGGGGTGCTCCGATCAGGAGGCAGGGTGGCGCGGCCCCGCTGCGTGGCCGGAGCCGGCCTACGCCTCGCTGCGTGGATGCGCAGGGCATTTAGCAGGTACAAGCCGCAGTCACGTTAGCGAACCTGAGAGTCAGAGGTGCCGGGCGCAGCTGCGACGGCCGGCGCCAGAGCGTGGGCAGTGAAGGACGACGGCGACACGGAGTAGGCGACCGCAGCAGCGCCCACAGCCTTGCCGACCGTCCCAAGCGCCTTGCCACGAACGGCGAGCAACGGTCCGCCGACGACAGCCGCCGTGGCAACGGCCGCGTAGAGCAGGCCTGATGTCGCATCTGGACGTGAATCTCCGCCTAGCAGCAGCGACAGCCCAGCGGGCTGCACTGCTGCCAATACCATGGTGGCGGGCAGTGCTCAGCACCAGTGCTTCGTAAGAGAATGCGCTCTGATGGTGGCGCTCTGCGGGACGTTTCGCTCCCCGAGGCTGGACTTCGAGTACAGGATAGTTCGGTGCAGCCACTGCGGCAGCACGAAGACGCTGTGATGCCACGCAAGAAGGATGGCCCTCTTCGGATCCATGAACCGAAGGCCGCAACGCGCCGAACGGCCGAAGGCCCCTAGGCCTTGCAAACCTGATTTACTGCGTGCTAGTCTTGAATATCTATTGGCCCCAAGCACAAGAGTCTTGCAAGAAACCACTGCGAACGTGCTCACATATGTGCTCTCGCTAACCTTCGTAACAACCACGGCTGGTCTATCTCAGCCTTTGATTTACACCCGCTTGACACGGAATGCTATAGACGCTGCTCCCGGCCCTCAGAGGCTGCAACGCAGCGACAGCTCGGCATGCGGAGACGGCGACTAGGACTTAGCCTCGCGCTGGCCCTCGCGTGGCTAGCGCGAGTTGCCTGGGGCCAGGCTAGCTTAGAGCAGCCGCTTGAGGTTCCAGATGACTGCCCGGCTCTGCAGTTCTTCGACACTTCAGCCCTCCTCTGCTCCGACTGCCCCAACGTGCGCCCAGGGGCTCCGCGCACCTGCACCCTCGCCTATAGCACCAGCGCGGTGCCGATGCCTGTACCTTGCTTTCCCCCTTAACACAGGGCTTCTTTCCTTCGGAAGACAAGCGGAGATGTGTGGCGTGCGACACCGGCTCGGGCGCGTCCTACGGTTGGCAGTCCCCGGGTCTGACCATCACGCAGGCCTGGCGAGCTACGACACAGTCCGCGCCCACCAGCTGCGCATGCGCCGTGCCCTCCACGACCACCACTGTCATCGCGGACGCTAAACAGGCGGGCCGCTACCTGCGGCGCTGCGTGGTCTGCCAGAACGGCACCAGCGTGACGGGCGGCCAGTGCGTGCAGTCCTTCACCAACGGCACGCGCAATCCCGCGACGCCGCTGGAGCAGCTGCAGGTCGTGCTCAACACGCTGCGGATAGGACTCACGCCCATCGCGGCGACGCAGGTGCGCCGCAAAGGACCCGTGTATAAAGTTGAACACACGTAACATTTTGACACGCTTGCGCCAATGACCGATCCCTGCCCTGCTCACCCATGCCCGCAACGGGCTGTGCTCCCCTGGCCGCCATACCCAGGCCTTCATCACGGTCCCCACAGCGGGCGGCCAGAGCAGCCTGCAGCTGTCCATCGCGCAGTCGCAGCCGATGGTGGACCTGCTGGGGCCCTCGGCGCTGTCGTGCCTGCAGGGTAACGGCCAGGACCGCGCCGCCTGCAATGCGGTCGCCAACCTCTGCGTGCTCAACCTCTACGACCCGTGAGCGCCCCGGCCCGGAACCGCGGGTCGTGGCTGCGGCCTGCGCCAGGCTGCTGTTCTAAGCGGACGCCCGGAGCACGGCTCCCGGCATCCATCTGGGACGCCCAGCCACGCCCGTGTTCTCCCCCGCCAGACCGGCGGTCCTCTAGTGTACACTTGGTACTTCCCTGTGACCCGCTTGAGGCGATTCCCTCGCTTCCCCCGTGCGCAGGGACTCGGGCGCCTGCCGCATCTACGACGGCCTCGTGACGCGGCTGGCGTCGCTGGTCCCCGACACGGCCACCGCTTCACCGCCGCCGCCCGCCTCCGATACGCGGCCCACCACGCGCCCGCCCGCCAGCAGCGGCAGCACCACCACCACACGGCGCGGCACGGCCTGGAAGCCGGAGACGGGGCCGATGCCGTGGCTGTACTACGACGGCAACAACTATGTGGATGACGCCAACATGAACCTCAGGTGCGCAGCGACGCGGAAGGTGGCGCCGCATGCGCGGCCGCAGGACAAGGGCATGCCAACCTGCGCGGCTCGCTGTTGGCTCACCTGTGTACCACACGAGCCGGGGCCCACGTGCGCGCATGGCGGCTCGCCGACCTGCGCGCTCCGCCGGTGTCGCCCGCAGGGTGGCCTTCTCCGGCGGCAGCCTGGCGCAGGGCAAGGTGTCCATGTTCACCTTCGTGGTGTCCGGCTACCTGCTCAACGGCACCTGGCTGGGCTACAACACATGGACCTCGCAGTTCCAGCTGTGCGGCGCGCCCAAGGACGACGGCACGCGCTGGTACAGGTGCGACGCGCGCGGGCCGGTGGCGCCGCGGCGCGGCGCGGTGCGGCGCGGCGCCAGGGCGTGCCGCAGCCTTCAAGCGCCGAGCAGCTGCGGTGCCAGGGGCCGCACAGAGCCTCCGCAGAGGTTGCACCAGAGGCGGCACAGATGACCGCTTCTGGACCGTTGCTGTCCGCTGCTGTCCGCAGAGTGGGCTGGGCGTACGACAACAGCTGCGACATCAAGCTGGAGAACCTGCAGGCCGAGCTGGACGCCATGTTCATGGGTGCCGGCGACACGGTTGTCTATGAGCTGTTCCTGCAGGCACGTGGTGCCTGGGCCAGCACTTGAACGGTAGCCTGCACGCAATGGTCAACGCAGGGCAGCCGGTTGCCGTAGCCAGCAGCCAGCAGGGCCCACGCGCAGTAGCGAGAGCTCGCTTGGCCACTCGGGTTGGCCGCTCGGCAATGCGAGGCCGTCGTTGCATACGGCTCTACGCAACTTGCTCCCGGCACGTTCCGCCGCCCAGCTAGCTGACTGGCGTGCGTCCTCTGCCGCGCTGGCGCCGCTTGTGTTGCAGGTGGGCACGGGCACCCTGTACCCGCTGCCCGTCAAGATCACCAACAAGGACCTGCTGGACGGGACCAGCACCTCGGACACGGGTGGGTGGGGCCAAAGCCGTGGCGCGTCCGGCTGGCAGCCAGGGCGCTGTGGCCATGCTTCTGAGCAATGCCGGTGTGGGACGCGGCGCAGGAGCGGTGACACACCGCTGTTGAGCCTAGGTCTGGCGAGAGCGCCTGAAGCTCCGAGTGCCGCACGCCGAACCTCGAAACCCCGCCTGCTGCTGCCCCGGCAGGAGTAACCCCATGGCCCAGTCCCGCGCGGCCGCGGCCCCGTTGACTCGCTGCGTGCCGTCCCCCGTCCCCTGCTCCCCTGCCCTGGCAGGCGCGGTGCGGCGCTTCATCTACGTGGACGCACGCCTGGGCTACAGCGCGCAGGGCACCACGGGGCTGCAGGCCCTGCAGTACCCCTCCGACTGGGTGCTGGTGATCACGCTGCGCAAGTCGCCGCGAGACTCCATCTACGTGCCGCAGCTCGAGATCACGTGAGCCCGCCTGCGCGCGCCCCGTACGGCATACGCGGCGCCCAGGGCGCGCGGCATGCCGGGGGCTCCCTGCCGTCTAGCCCTGGGGCTGCGGTGCCGTTGTAGGCCGCGGGCCGTGCTGCGAGTGCTGCCCCACCTGCGGCCATCTGATGACCTGGATGCCCCCTCTGGTTGAAGCATACTTCCTGCCATGAGGGTCGCGATGCATGCCATGCCGTGCTCGGTTTACGGTAGTTGACTTACGGTCGCTGCCTGCCGCCGCGCAGGTACGCGGGCTGGCAGACCGAGACGATGAACGGCCTGGAGACCGACTCCACGGACGCCAACGAGCTGCGGCGGACGTCCTTCCGTGTAGACTACAACAACGCCTACGACCTCAACCGGCGCTTCTGGTGCGTGGTTGCTGCTGCCGCTGCTGCCCCGCCCCCGTCGCAGCCGGGCGCAGCAGCCTCCGCTGCCCCGCCGGCACGGCACAGCGCGGCACGCGCTGATGTGCCTCTCCCCTGGCCCGCCCCGCGACCGGGCCGCTCCACCCCTAGGTACGCGTGGCAGACCATCCTCATCGTGTTCGAGGTGGTGCTGGCCTTCCCCTACATGATGCTCTCCGTGTTCCGCTACATGCGCAAGAAGCGCGAGCAGGCAGACCTGGTGAGCCCAGCGTCGGGTGCACTAGCCATTCGCCTGCTGGACCCAAGTCCGGCTGTCGTTCGCGCTGCACTGCGGCTCTGCACTGTCCTGCCGCTGGCCGCCTATCTGCGCTGAGGCCGCCGCACCCCAGGCTCCCGACCCTGACGCCGGCCTTTTGCTGGCGCGTACGCCCCACCCGCTGGGACTTCCCCGCCCAGATTGTGTACCGCCCTCCAGGCACCTGCTTGTACCCTACAGACCGCAGCCCGGCTCCAGCTATGCGCACCCCTTGCGCGGTCGTGTAAAGTGCTCGACCCTGTACGGGACAGGGTACTGATGGCCCGCCCCTGCCGTCGCTCGCTGCCGCAGGACTTCCTGGTGCACGCGGGCGTGTGCATCGTGGACTACGGCTCCTTCGCGCTGGCCATCGTGCTGCTGGTGGTGACGCTCTACTACCTCATCATCTACAAGCTGCAGGAGGAGGTGCGGCCCGGCAGCCGCGCCCAACCCGCCGTGGGCACCACGCGGCGCCTGCCGCCTTGCTGGGTTCTGGCGCCACCCCTGGTGCCTCCCCTGGCCCTGCCCTTCCGTGTGATGCAACTCTATGTTGCTGTTATGCCATCCCCCCGCCCCTCAACACATGCCCGTTTTATGCACGCTGCGTTCGAGGCACTGCCGCGCCTCCACTCCACCGCTGCAGGTGTACTTCATGATGCTGCCCAACCACGAGCTGGAGAACTTCCGCATCACCGTCATCCTGGCCATCGTGGGCCAGTCGCTGGCGCTGGCTTGGACGCTGTACCAGCAGGTGGGAGTGACTCAATGGGCAGGCCTTGACAGGCCGCCGGGCCTGGGATGGTCGGTGAAGACGGGGAAGGGCGGCGCAGGGCCGCCAAGGTCATGAGCCCGTTTGCCCGGTATGGCGGTGTCCATGGATCCGTCGCTGCTGTGTCACATGGCACCGCACGTGGGCCCCTTGTTGCAGATCCGCACCGACGTCTTCTTCGTGGACTGGGAGAAGTCGCGCAAGGTGCTCAGCAAGGAGGGTGAGTGCGGCCTCGCTCCTGCGCCAGTACCAGGGAGCACCACGGAACGCGCATGCTTCGACCGCGACCGCGGCAAACCCGGCTGTCCGGTCGGGCCGTCCCGCAAGGCAGCTCCGAGGGTGGCAGGGGCGTAGCGCCCCGGCAGGCGGCCCACTGCACAGCCGCATGCGACCCCTCCCCATGCGGGCCCCCACCCCCGCAGGCGGTCGCGAGGAGGGCGCGCCCATCAGCTGCTGGCGCATGCTCATGGTGGCCAACGAGTGGAACGAGCTGCAGACAGTGCGCATCACGCACCCCTCCTTCACGCTCATCATGATTGTGAGCGGCGGCACGCGCGCCGTGCGGCAGGGAACGGGCCTGCGCTGCGGCAGGGGCGCTTGGAGGGGCATCCCATGGGAGCGCGGGCAGCCGCGATGCGAGCCGCTGCCCCCAGCCGTGCCCTGCGCCTGCCGGTCTCATCACGGGCGGCCGACTACGCGGGCCGTTGCCTCTGGCCCTGTGACCCCCGACCCGCTGTGCCTGTGCGCCCCCCCCCCTGCCTCGCCGCCGCCGGCCGCAGACCATGATCCTGCAGGGCGCGGGCGTCATCAACTCGGGCTTCAAGACGCCCGACGCCAACGACTACGGCTGGTACAGCAACACCCAGATCTCCATCATCCTGCGCTTCGGCGTCGAAGCCTTCTTCTTCCTCGTCCTGTTCCTGGGCCAGGTGCGAGCCAGGGATGCTGGCATGCGGGAGCTAGCAGCAGGAGGCCAGCAGCGCGCTCGCCGGAAGGGGAGCCCACAGACGCACTGGCAGCTCGCTGTCATGTCACGCGATGCCCCGCTTCTCTCTCCCGCCCTTCCTCCCTCCCACCCCTCAGTACCTGTTCAAGCGCCTGCTGTACTACCCGTACGTCAGCAACCCCGTCACCCAGTTCATCGACCTCATGTTCCTGGCCAACATCTCCACCGTGCTCTTCGACGACACGCACTCGGGCTACTACCTGCACGGCAGGAACCAGGCGCAGCACTCGGACGCCACGCTCAAGTGAGAGGGCAAGAGGCGGCAAAGCAGCCGCGCAGGAGGGGAAAAGGGAGCCCCAGCGTACGGGCCAGTGGGCGGACGTCACGGCTGCGCTGCGGCAGGGACTGGCAGGAACCAGGCGCGCGCCTCCGTGCTCATGTCTCCTTGACGCGCGGCGCTTGCGCCTGCCCGCCTCACCCCTACACCCCGCCCGCCGCCCGCCCGCCTCCTTCACGCACACAGGGACCTGAACCAGGAGCTGCTCAAGGAGGAGGAAGGCCTCACCGCGCAGCGCGGCCTGGTCACCTCCTCCAATCCCAAGCTGGCTGACAACCAGTACTTTCTGCTGTACGTCACCGACTCGATACGCAAGACCTACGACGCCAAGATGCTGCAGCTGGTGCAGCAGGTGCGGCTGCCGGGAGCACCGAGCCCAAGTGGGGCAGGGGGGGGTGCGGGATGAAGCCTTGGAGCGAGCAGTGACCGCTGCGTGAGGCGGCGGGAGCAGCCGCTGCGGCCTCGCAGCGGGCCTGCGGTAGGGGGGCCAGAGGGGCTGGGCCGCGGGATGTGCCGTAACAGTGGGGTGGCCGCTGCGGTGGACGCCGGCAGCAGCTGCTGCGGTCCCGTGATGCGTACGGTGCGTGGTGGGTTCCTTGCCTCGCTGCTGCCGTACCCCATGCCTCACTCCGCCGTGTGATGTCGCGCCAGGCCACCAACGACGCGCGCAACCGCAAGGGCATGGTCAGCACCTTTCTGCGCGGCAGCGGCCGCCAGCGCGACAACGTGCTGAGCGCGCAGCAAGAGATCTCGCTGCTGTTCAAGCAGATGGTGGAGGACGTGGAGCGGAACCACGCCACGCAGGTGGGGCCTGCGCTGCCAGCAGCGCCTACTCCAGCCGACGCGTTGCTGCTCGACCAACAGCGGCCTGACGGAGCTGGGCAGGAGAAGCGGCACGCCCACTGGGTGCCGTACGGGGTGCCGAGCAGACGGTAGAGGACATGGGGTGGATCCTCGCTATGCTGTGACAGTTGGAGCTGTGGCGGTGTGAAGAGCGGGGCACATGATACATAACAGCAGGGCCTACCCCAGCTGACGCTTTACCACGAGGCCTTACGGACAGCCGCGCGACGGGGCTAGGCTAGGGGCAACAGCGGCTGCTGTTCCGCAAGGTACCGTGTGCAAGCTTTCTCTTTCTTACGCCCGCTGTGCCGCACTGCTGCTGCGGTGGTGGCGCCACGGCCGCGCAGGTGGTGGAGCCGACGTACCCCCAGATGGTGCTGGAGCTGCCGCCCGACAACGCCGCTAACAACCCGGCCATGGTGCACGACCATTTTAGCTCTTTCACGCGCACCATGTTCCTGGGCATCGAGGTGCGCCTGGCCTGCCGGCACAGAGTGGTCTCGCAGAGCAGGGCGGCCGCGGGCACGCTGGCAACCAGCCGCCGGTGTAGCAGCGGCCTGCAGCCTCAATATTCCGTGCCTCGATGCCTGCCCTGTCTGATACTTTCTGCTGTTTCATGTCTGTCTTCCGTTGTTAATTGTTATCTTCTTTTGCTTCCTCGTAAGCCCCCTGCCCTCGCCTCCCCCTGCATAGGCGCGGCTGTACGTGTTCGAGGCGCTTTTCTTCTGCGCCATCGACATGGCGCTCATCAACGTGCCCGTGTCGGCGCTGCTCACCTACATCGTCTCCCGCTTCTACACCTACGTGCGCGCCGCCATGGGCGAGGACAACCTGTCGCAGAAGACGCTGGTGGACCGCCACTTCCTTATCTGAGCGCGAGCCCACGCCCGCATTGTCGGGCTTTCAGTCGCTGCATGCTCTCCTTGCATGGCGCCTGCAGGGGAGCCCGCTGCCAGTGCAGCGGGTGGCATGCCGGCGGCGTTACTGCGACCGGCGGGAGGAGTCATGCTCGGCTGGCGTGGCTCCGCTTTCCTGGCGCCGGCAGGGTTTGGCCAACGAGGGTCGTACGCTGCTACTTAGCAGGGGCTGGGAGGACGTGCCGGCGCGCGGACGTCGTCGGCCTGAGGTTGTGCGGTTTGGCCGCAGCGTCAAACTCGTGTGTGCATGTTCGCGCGAGCGCGCGGGTCGGAATGGCACGCGGCTGGAGCTGTCGCGAGCGAGCGAGAGTGCCGAGCTATGCCGGGCACGGTGGTGAGCATGTGCGCAGTTTGTGTCTGCGAGGCGGTCTCCAATGAGACGGTGCGTGAGCTGGCGGGCGTGATTTATGCGGAGGCTGTGTTTTGGGGGGAGCGGGAGGGTGGGGCGTGCTGGGTATGGCACGCTGTGCGGTCCCATGGGACCATGCGTCTGCGCCATCGCGCTGGACCGTGTGACACTGTATTTATCTTACTCTGTCCCGCCCCGCGATAAATTACACACTGACAACCCGCGACGCGAGGCTTTGCGTCAATTCCTTACATAACCCAGTACTGCACTCGCAGCAGTAGCTGATCTACGCACGATGCAGTCGCTGCGCGTGAAGCCATTTGGTGCGGGGAGGAGTGCCGCGAGCTGCAAGCCGCGCACTGCGAGCGCGCGCGCTGTTGCCGCGCACGCTGGCATCAAACTCTACACGAACCCAGGCTCTCGCGGCAAGATCACTGAGTGGTGCGTCTTGCTGCGCGGATGTGTGGTGGATGGCAGCCATCGCATGCCCACCCGCCGCGCCCAGCACACACCCGGGCGGCGCTGACCGCGCAGGACCGCCCGAGGCAAGAGCGCGCCGAGACAGATGCGCTGCGGCCTGCCACCTAGCACGGCACTGGCGTGGGGCCTCCGCCCCTCACGCCACTACCCCTCCAAACCACCACCGCTGCTCCGCCGCCCGCCCAGGTACCTGGCCGAGCTGAATGTGCCCCACGAGCTGGTCTATGTGGACATGCGGAAGGGCGACCACAAGAGGCCCGAGTTCCTGGCCATCAACCCCTTCGGCAAGGTCTGGCGGCGGCCCCCTCGCTGCGTTGCTCGGCCCCAGGCCCACACCCGCCCCACTGCCGGCACCCGGCTACGCCTTTAGGCCCTGCGGCAATCTGCACCCCATGCCGTTTCCCCCGTCGCAACTGCACTCGGGGGCACTCGCCTGACCAACCGAACTTGTCCTGCGGCTGCGGGCTGCTGCACCGCGCCGTGCGCTGCCAGGTGCCGGCGCTGACGGATGGCGACCTGCCCATCTTTGAGAGCGGCGCCATTCTGCTGCACCTGGCCAACAAGTACGGGTGAGTCAGAGCCCGCGTCCGCAGACGCGGCCGTCGCCGAGCTGCACCGTACGTACGGCGCAGTACGTCCCGGGGCCAGTGGGCCGGGGCTGCCGCTTAGCCCAGTTGGGCAAGCCCTGGCAGCGGTAGCAGGCCCGACAGTCTCCCCGGCACCCTGGGTGCCTGGCTGCACTGCAGTACCCACACGCAGTGCGCGGCCTCTGCCCCCGATGGCGGTCCCCCTCCCGCAGCAAGCTGCCCGCCGACGAGTTCGGCACCGCGGCGCAGTGGACGCTGTTCGCCAACAGCACGCTGTCGGATGCCTTCTTCAACGCCAGCCAGCGGTGAGCGCGGGTTGAACGTTGGCGTTATCGGCGTGCGGGTGTGGTTTGCGCACGTACAGGTACTCGCACGCGTACACGCGCGTATGTGGGTACGGTTCATCCTCGGTACATGCCCGTAGGCGTGCAGCTCCCTGCTCACGGCCCCGGCCGCCGCCGCCGCCCTCCTGTCCCTCCTGCTGCGGCCGCCGCCCCTCCCCCCCAGGTCCACCCAGATGCCCATCATGCTCCGCACGCTGGACGGCCTGCTGGCCAGCAAGCCCTACCTGGCGGGTGGGGCCCACGCGCCGGTGCTGCAGGGCTGCATAGGGCTGCGCTTGTATGCAGCCATCTACTCGCAGCTGAGCTCAGCTGTAAAGTTACATATGCAAGTTCTGGGGTCACAGAAATGCCTCAGCTTACGCCAGCAAGCCCCCTGCATACGCCAGCGTTGCCGGGCTGCAACCACCGTCGCTGCCTCCTGCCCGACGCCGCCAGCCTGCTGCGCTGTCCGTACCGACCCGCCCACGGCCTTCGCTCGCGCTGTGCAATGCCATGCGCCACGCGTAAGCCCAGCACCCCTCCACAACAACACACGCTCCGCGGCCCCCGCTCCCTGCCCAGGCCCCCAGTTTTCTGTGGGCGACATTGCGGTGGGCTCCTACCTGCTCTACCTGCCGCTCTTCTTCCCCGACCTCGACCTCACGCAGTACCCCAACGTGGTGCGTGGGTTTGGCACCACACGCAGCGCCTGTTGCAGCGGTTCCGGATGCGGTATGGGGCGATGGCGGTCGCCGTCCCATGGCTGCAGTCGTTGTAGCGTCGTTGCCGGCCCGGCCCATTCATGGCCGTATTGTGTTCTCCATTGCCAAGCCGCGCAGTGGTCGTGGTCGTGTCATGGCCTCCCTGCGCCCCCTGCCCTCACGCCCCCCTCCCTCCCACACACCCCTCTCGCAGTGGTCCTACATGCAGCGCCTGGTGGAGCGGCCCACGTGCCCCGCGCCCTACAAGGAGGCCATGGCCGGTGCGTGCCTGCGTGCGCGCGAGTGTTGCCGCTCTTGGGCAGCACTGCCGGTGTGGCAGGGCAGCGCTGCCCCGGCTGCAGCCGCACTGCCCCGCAACCTCCTTAGTAACGGCTCACGGGTGGTTGCCTCGCCGGCGTTGACTTGCTCGGGAGCCTCGGGCGTCAGCTGAGGCCAGCTGCCTTCCCGTGGCCTGCCTTGCCTTTCCACTGCCGCCTTGCGCCCGCAGACGCGATGGCGGCGGCGAAGCAGCGCCAGGGCGGCGGCGGCGGCGTCATGGGCAAGCTGTTTGGCAAGAAGTGAAGCACGGAGGCGTTGGGGGCGGCGTCAGCGCTGGCGGGACTGCGGAAACGCACTTAGGAGCACGAGTCGGGCAGCGTAGGGCGGCGTCACCGATGTTGGGACTGCGTGGGTTGGCATGCTGCGCGGCTGGTGGCACAATGGGCCAAGTCGGCAGCTGGTATGAAAATGACAATAGGTAGGCGTGCATGTACGGAGCGGCAAAGCAGCCAGCAGGCTGCTGCGATGAGCAATGGTTGAAGGAATGGCCTGTAAAGGCAGCAGAAGCCTCCAAGCAACCGGCGTTACAATCGGGGACTCCAGCCGAAACTGCGGCTTCGCCTACGCTACCGGCTGCCGCGACTGCGCGGCCCCTGTGCCCCACCCCCACGTCGGCAAAGACGTGTGTGGGTCATGACATTTCTTCTGCAGCACACCTGTGTCCCGCACGCGCGACACCCGTCCACCGCGCCAGCAGTGCCGTGCAACCTGCATCCTGCGCCCACCTCTGCCCCCACACCCTCCCAAGCGGTGGCTACCGTACCGTCGGCCGGCACCCGGCGTCGCAGCCGGCCCGGACAGCCCGGTACGCGTCAGCCCAGGAACGCCGCTGCCTCCCGGACCCCGCATACGAAACAAAGCAAGACAACAAGCGCCCGCCCTAGCAGGCGGCGCGTGCCACCCCAAGCACTACGCGCGGACGTGGACGACGTGCCATGTCAAGTCCCCGTTGGCCTCCTGGCGGCGGCTGCCCCTACTAGGGCCAGCAGGCCGCCGGCCCCAGCGCGCGGGAGCGCCGCGGCGCCTCCTCCCTCCTCTGCTCCTCCCTCGGCCAACCCCGCAACTCCTCCCTCGGCCAACCCGCAAGCGCCACTCCGCTGCTGCCGCCGCGGCAGCTCCTGCGCGCCTCTCCCCGGCACGCTGCTCCAGCCTCCTGTCCCTGATTCCAGCCAGCTGGGACCCGGCCCCGGTCGGCCCCGGAGAGGCCGCTGGGCCCTACGGCGCAGCTGGGCAAGGGGCCGTGCGTACCGACCAGCGGTCATGCCGTGGCGCCAGCCCGCGCCGTGGACTGCATAGACCGGCCCAGGGCACGACCCCCACGACAGCACACCACGGTCTCGCTCAGGCCATGGTGTCGATGAGGCTGGCGCGCAGGTCGGTGACGATGGACGTGGGCTGGGCGTCCTGAGGTTGGGGACAGCGTGAGGAGCCGGGAGGCGGGGAGGCGGTTAGGCAAGAAGGAGCGCGAAGGGGCAAAGCAGCCAGCAGAAGGGGCACGGAGGTGTGGGGGCGGGCCTGAGAGCGGTGCGTGGTGTGTGCGGCAGCATGGGGCAGGTCCTGGTGGCATGTCGGCGATGGCGTCACTGCCGGCAGTGCAGCGGGAGCTGCCTCGCCCCGCCCAGCCCTGATCTCGAGCTACGGTGTGACTGCCGGACCGCAATGCGGCCGTGGCTGCGCCCCGCCTACCCGCAGCTTGAAGACGCTCTCAATGACGGACAGCTCCGTCGAGGTGGTGTCTAACCCGCAGAAGGCCGTCCAGTCGTTGGCCACTAGCCCCGCGCCGATGACGTCGCTTCCGCGGTTCACGGTTCCCGCCACGAGCGGGATCTGCAGCAGGCTGGAGAGCTCGTCCAGGTCCTCGATGGATGTCTTGGGGTGCACGAGCCCCCCCTGGTTCGTGAAGGCGCAGTAGCTGCCCACGAGCACGTTGCCAGCCACGGTTTGCCGGAACACCTCCACACCGAGCACATCGGCGACAATCTCCTCCGTCTCGCGGTCAACGTCGGGGTGTATGAGCGCCACGTAGTCGTTGCATGCAATGCAGTTGCCCAGCGCCGACAGCCGCTCGTCAATGCGCTGAACGACGACCTCGTCGGGCAGGCAGTTGCGTATATGCATGAGCTCCTGGTCCGAGGTGGTGTTTGGCAGCAGCAGGCCGTTCCGGTTGCCCACGGTGAGCCGCCCCACGAGCCGGGTGCCCGCCACGGACGTCTTGATGACCGGGATGTGGTCGCTCAGCTCAGCCTCAAACACGCTGTAGAAGTTCTCCGCGCCGCCCAGCGCGCAGATGCAGTAGGCGTTCGTCAGCTTGGCGAAGACTCCCACGTCATTGTTGTTCTCAAATTGCACGCGTGTCGCCATTTGTGCTAGTTAGGCGCTGGGCAAAACTGCCGTGGGCGAGCAGCGCCGGCAGTCGGGGCGGCGCGGCACACGCAGATATGCAATATCTACCAATGCGCAGCTGAGTGAAAGCTTCTGTTCAGGTGCGTGGTATCGCGCTAGCGTGTCGGCGCAGCACAGCGAAGGTTGGCGGCAATGCGCGTCACAACGTCGCAAGCTAGTGTGCAGGTGCTTGGTATTGTGTGCACAAACTACTCGCTACGGATACTATGGTGCTGGCAGCGTCTAGGCTTTTGGGGTTCGGGTTCGCTCATCCCGTGGCGGCCTCGGCGACGCCCCCCGAAGCCCCCTCCCCGCCGCCACGAAAGACTCACCTGCATCGTGGCCCCGATCCCCCCTGCCTGCTGCAGCACTCAAACTGGCGATGCGTGAGACGTCGACAAACACACGAGTGGTGAAGGGTTATAGACGACTCGATATGGTGCAGGGAAGACTGATATGGTGCGTCCCTTTCCGCTGTTTCGCGGATGTCATCAGCAACTGCACGGCAGCAATAAAAGGCGTCTATGAAATGCAGGGGACGACTGCGGCGGCAGTGTTATGTTGATACAACAAAGGCTTGTTAGGGGAGTCGGGGGGATGGCAGGGGAAGGCAGCTGTGGGTTAGTGTGGACGTTGGGGCCCAAGTTGCGAGTCGCGGACGTTCGGCTGGTCCTGCTTGATACAAAGACTGAGCCCTTGCACGCAAAGGCAAAGTCCAGCTGCCCACGGCTGACCCCGATTACACCGGCAGCTGCTCCCCAAGTCCCGACTGCTGACTGGCCCGACAGCACGGACGTGCAGCAACATATCTGACACGCAGCGTGACGATCGGGCCTTGTACTAGGGCTTGCGTGAAGACCTGCAAGGGCGCCGAGACCTCAATCAAGCTTAGTTGCTGCTGTTTCAGTCCGTCGTAGCGGCTTGCGGACGCTAAGATGGCATCAAAGATCAAAGAGGGTATCCGGGACATCACCCAGGGCGTCGTCGAACGCCTAAAAGGTCCAAAATACGCGGACAACCTACTGGGGGAGACCCTCGAAGTGCAACTGCGCAAGGCCACAGGCAAAGAGCTCGTCGAGCCCAGCGAGGAGCTGAACGCGCAGGTGCGATTATTCTGAGGGGCAAGCAGGACATGATGAGCCATGGCGACAGGCTCGGGCGGGCCTCGGCCCCTGCCATGAGATAGGATGGCCTTGGATCCTTGTTAGCGGGTCATGGTCAGGCTGTGCAGAACTGTAACCTGTCCGCGGCTGGCGGTAACCTACTTCCTAGCATGCGGCGTTTGTGCTTCTCAGTGTGCGACCCCACGCCTCCTAGCACCCCCCTGGCGGCACAGCTCCTGCTGACATATGCCAAGACCATGAGCGCTGAGCGGGTCCCCGCCTCGACCCCGGTCCTCAGGTGGTTGACACCATCAACCAGGATCACCAGAATGGAAAGGACATGCGGGTGAGTTCGCGGCGCGCTGCGCCGCATGCCCTCTCCGCGCTCAACCGCGCACCCTCACATCTCTTGCCACTGTCCACAATCCACGTGCAACCTCTCCACCCCTCCCCTCAGCTCCCCCCCATACTCTACCCCCTGCCCTCTTTCTGCCCCTGCGCCTCCCGGCCACAGGAGATCGCCAGCCTGCTCAAGAAGCGGCTGCGCACCGACAACCCCCACAAGCAGTGGCTGGCGGTGCAGCTGGTGGGCCGCGTCATGCGCGACTGCGCGCCCGCCATGGGCTCGCACCAGGAGGACCTGCTGCAGGAGGTGGCGCGCACCATGGCGCGACCCGCCAAGGCCGACTCGGACGCGGGTGCGTGCGGCCTGCCTGCAGCGCACAGCAGCTCTGCTGGCGACTTGCTGCTTGCATAGGCCCGGCAGTACAGCCGCGCGATGTCGCCATTGGCGCGAGGGGCGCGGGCTGGGGTGAATGGCACGAGAGCCAGGGGTCGCGCAACCAGCGAGAGTGCCCGCGGCCTGCTGTTATTGCTGCACATTGGTGGGGTGGGTGGCTGGCACCCCGCCAATGCCCCTCAGCATCCATACGTGCCGCCGCCTCCTCCGCCGCCTCCT
Organism: Chlamydomonas sphaeroides; assembly: GCA_001662425.1. Taxonomy (NCBI): domain Eukaryota; kingdom Viridiplantae; phylum Chlorophyta; class Chlorophyceae; order Chlamydomonadales; family Chlamydomonadaceae; genus Chlamydomonas; species Chlamydomonas sphaeroides. The sequence continues at coordinate 47,069 of BDDC01000687.1, forward strand.
CCGCCGCCTCCTCCGCCGCCGCGCAGCCCGCATCACGCGCCAGGCGGCCAAGGAGCTGCTCCGCTCCTACGGCCGCGCCGGCGCGGGCGCCGTGTGCGCCGCCACCCGCTCCACGCTGGCCACGCTGTCGCAGACGGGCGCACATGCAGGTGAGCGGGGGGGGGGCTGGGGAGCGCCGCTGGCCGGGTGGGGGTGCCTGCGGCCTCCCCCGTGTGTGGGCCATGACCCGCGCGTCGACAGCGGCGAGGAGCCTTGGCTGTTATGCCCCTACCGTATGCGTGGGCCTGTTGCACGTGCCCTTGCTTGGCCACATTCCTTGAGGTGTGGTATCCTGACTGCGTTCTGCCCGTGCCGGCCCGCCACCCTGCCTGGCCCCAGTCAACGCGGAGGCGGCCAGTGTGGTGGCCGAGGTCAACATGCTCATAGACCAGGCGCAGGTGGGGCGTGATGGGGCGCGAAGGCGGGGGATGGGAAGGAATAGGGTTGTTGACGGGGGCATAGAGGGCCACCGTGCCGAAGGAGCGGGGCAGGAGATTCTGCGGTGAGTACTGGCGTGACGGACGTGCAATGTCGAACGGGAAAGCGGCGGGCGACACGGGGCAGACAGGCGGGGACCAGCGGCCAGGAGTCACCATGGCAGCTGCCAAATGCAGCCGGAGCAGCTTGACTGCCTACTTCCTCACCCGGCACTTGGGGCTGGGCTGGCATGCAACGGGACCCCTTTTTGCATCCGTGCCTCCTCTTCCTCCTAAGTGATATCCCATCCGTCCGCAACCCAGCCAACGGGCCGGGGCCGCCGGCTCGATGACCCCAGTGGGCTTCACCTGCCGCCGCTGCACCCGCTGCACCTGCGCAGGCCAACACCGAGCTGCTGAGCGAGATGCTGACGGCGGGCGCCGCAGAGGCGGCAGCCGCCGGGGGCAGCGGCGCGGGTCCCAGCGGCAGCGCCGCGGACGAGTTTGAGAACGAGCTGACCCGGGAGCTGGTGGGCGAGGTAGGCCAGGGGCGGGGGCTAGGGGCTGGAGGCAGGGGGCAAGGGTAGGCCCGGGGCGGGGGCTGGGGGCTGGA
>BDDC01000688.1:6854-26368 GCA_001662425.1 Chlamydomonas sphaeroides
GCGGACTCGGCCGCCTCGGCGGCAGCGTCCTGCTGGGTCCACTCGGGGTCGAGCTCGCCGCCCTCGGCCACCGCCAGGAAGCGCTCGCGCCAGTCGCGCCAGCCGCGTGGCGGGCCCTGCAGCGCGGGGGTGGGGCAGGCCGCATTAGGCGCCGCTAGGAAAGATGACGCCGACAATGGCGCCGAGTACTGCCACGACACGACGGTGCAAGGCCACATGCAATGGATGTCGGCTGCCGTCCCATGTGCTCCACTGCAGCGGCACAGCTGATCAGCAGCCCCACTCTGCCCGCCCACCCCACCCGGATGTCCTCCACCTCAGCCTGTGAGCCCAGCTGCTCCACCACGTCCATCATAACTTCACAACAACCCATTGACACTTTATTACAGTCATATGTCTACGTGCATCACAGCCTTCCCCTTCCCCCCGCACCTGGACGTCCTCCACCTCGGCCTGCGTGGCCAGCTGCTCCACCACGTCCACGAGCTGCCGCAGGCTGGTGCTGCGGTACGGCCCCGCCAGCGGGCCCGGCAGCGGCGCCGGCTCCGCGCCCTCCACCGGCTCCTCCAGGCTGCCGAAGATGCCCGCCATGGCGTCCGCCGCGTCCTCGATCGCGTCCGCCGCCGCCTCCGCCGCCGCGCCGCTGCCCGCCAGCGCCGCCACGCGTCCCATGGAGGTCATGATGAGAGGGCTGCTGCGCTCGAGAGCCGACCGCAGCTCCGCCTCGCGCACGCCCTGGCGCAGCAAGGGAGGGAAGGGGAGGTGCGTGCACGTGGCTCCGGCTCCTGCCGCATTTCTCATCACGGCAAGGCGACGCATCCCACCCCCGAACCCAGACACAGCAGCCCCGCAACGCCCAGGCACTCAGCAGCACGATTTCCCCTTCCCAGCCCCCTGCCTCCCGCCCTCCCAGCCCTGCCCCGTACCCCCACCTCCACCCCCCAGGCCCCTCCCCCAACCCACCCTGGGGTCGAGGCTGTAGTAGAGGCGCTCCAGCTCCGCGGGCGAGGTGATGGCGCTCCACCGCCCGTCCGCGTGCTCCACCAGCACCGCGCTCTTGAGCCCCGCCAGCCCCCACCAGTAGCGCCGGTGGTGGCGGTCGGCGCCCAGCGGCGCTCGGCGCACCACACAGCGGTCCAGCTCCTTCTCCAGCACCTCCTGACGCCTGGGAGGCGGCATGAGCAGGTCGCGGCGGCGCAGGGACGAGGGACGGCGGCGGCGGGAAGGGTTGGCAAACGGTGCAGTGCGGGGCCGGGGCGTGGCATGCATGCTTCTCGGGAGTGGACCAAGAGCTGGCAGCGAGTTGGGACGTTGAGCCATTGGTGGCCCCCACGCTGCAGCCAGCGCCAGCGCACAGCTGCCGGCACTCACTGCGTCAGCGCCTCCTCCGCCTCGCGCCGCTCCCGCGCCACGCGCTCCTCCGGCGACTCGTGTATCCGCGCGCGCAGCTCGCGGCGCTTGGCGCGGCGGCGCTTGTCGGCGTGCCACTGCGCGCGCGCCTTCTCCAGCCGCTGCCGCGCGGCCTGCATGGGCACAGCAGCACACCGCGCACACGGGGAGGGGGCATCAGCAGTCGTGGCAGCGCGGGTTGCCTTCCCCTCCCCACCCGTGCCTTGCCGCTCCCGGCCCCTTCCCCCTCCGGCCGCTTGCCCCACCTGCTGCCGCGCCCTGAAGCTGGCCAGCGCCATGCGATCGTTGCGGTCGCCCCGATACTCCACCAGCTCCTCCGCCAGCTCCCAGCTGGGCTCCTGTGTGTGCGAGGGGAAGGGAGGGTAAGGCAGGGTGGGCACTGATGCCGGGAATAGAAGGCAGGCGGGGCGGGCTCGTGCGAGGGAAAGGGAAAGGGAGGGCTTTGGAGGGGACGGGCGGGGGCGGGGCAGAATGGGATGCGGTGCACGGCCATGCTGTGGCAGCACGGCACTGATGTGGCTGGCGGCACTGGACCCACTCCCCAAGGGCCAGGGTGCCGCACCTCGGGGTCAGGCTCCTCCTCCTCCGCCTCGTCCGCCACAGCCGCCGCTGCAGCCGCCGCCGCGGCCTGCGCCGCCGCCATGGCGGCCGCCGTGCTGTTGAACTTGACCGCCTTCTTGCCGCGGCCGCCCTCGTCCTGCGGGTCACGACAACAACCACTGGGCACAATCACGCTCCCTCGAGGGCCCTAAAGCCAGTCCGGCCAGACCCAGCGCGTGCCGGCCGCGGCCGCATGGCTGCCTCCCACCGGACCAGCCCGGCCCCACCTCGTCCGCCCTCCTCCGCTTGCCGCCTCCCCCCGTGGCCATGTCGCGCAGCTTCTTGCGCTCGTCCGCAATCTCAGACCGCAGCGTGGTGGCCACACTCATGCTGTAGTCCTGTGGGGAAGACGGGGAGGGAAGGGGAGGGAAGGGGGCGGGAGCACGGCACACGGCACGTGCCTGTGAGAACAAAGGCGCCGACTCAGCCGCTCCTCTACCCCTACAGGCGGGCTGCCAGCCTCTGCTCGCACCGCCACGTCCATCCCATCCTTCCGCCAGCAAGCAGCACCCGACCCACCAGGCGCCTCTGCATCCAATTGCGCATGCGCTCCATCTCCATGATGTCGTCACACAGCAGCAGCAGCAGCGCCACGTGCTCCTGCCCCGTCAGCGCCTCGGCGTCGTTGGCGCCCAGCGCCGCCAGCGCAGCCACCGCCGAAGGAGGCAGCGGCTCGCGCGTGGCCGAGCCTGGCCACCACACACGAGGACGGGAGGCACCAGGCAGGCTTCTCAGTCTCGGACGCGAGCCACCTTCGTCGACCCAAGCTCACGCCGTCCCCCGCACCCCGTCAACCCAAACACCCAACCCTCAGCGCCGCCGCCGCCGCTCACCCGCGCGCACGATGGCGTACCGCCGCAGCACCTCGGCCCAGGTGCCCTCGTCCAGCACCTCCAGCCAGCGCCGCTCCGGGCGCGTCATGGAGCTGGCCTCCCACACGTCCATGAGCAGGTTCTTGAGCAGCTGCACGTACAGGTCGGACAGCAGCGTAGGGTCGCCGACACGGTCAATCATGATGACCTCCTCCGCGCCGCCCTCCGCACCGCCCGGCGGCGGCTCGTAGGCCGCGGCCGCTGCTGCGGCTGCGGCCGCGGCGGCCGCCGCGGCCGCGACGGCGGAGGAGCTGCCCTTCTTTTTGGAGCGCTTGGCGGCGGCGAGGACGGGGTCGGCGGCGGTGGCGGCGGCGGCGGCGGCCGCGGCGGCGGCGGCCTCCTTGGCCGCGACGGCGTCCTCGGCGTACTCCTTGGCGGCGATGAGCTGCTCCGCCGCCGCCACCTGCGATAGCGCGTTGCGGCCGCCCAGCAGCAGCGTGTCCACGTGCGCGTAGCTGCGAGGGTTGGGGATTGGTGGGTGGCGGGCTTGAGTCAGGGGCATGGCGGGCTAGCGGAGGTGTGGTTGGCCACTCGGCAAGCGGGGAGCGAAGCAGCGTGCGCAGCAGGGCACGGAGCCCGGAGCGTGGCGCAGCACGCACCGCACGACGCGCAGGCCCAGCTCGCCGCCCAGGTGGAAGAGCGTGTCGGCGATGTAGAGCGAGTCGGCCAGGCGCCGCGAGGCGGCCTCGTCGAAGGGCTCGGGCAGGGCCACGTCGTGCTGCGCTGGGTCAAAGGGCTCGCCTGCGAGGACAGAAATGCGGATGCGGCCAGGGCAGGGGCAGGAGTGCATTGGGGTCGGCACGGCAAGGGCACGCGTAGCGGGGGCTGCCGGTGTGGCTCCGCCTCTGGGGCGTAGACCCTTGCGCGCCAACGGCCCAAATGCAGCGCTTGCCCAGGATCGCATTGCACCGGCCCGGGTGCGAGCAAGCGCCTGCCGTCGCGCCCCAGTCCCTCACGGCCCTCCCTCTTGGCTCAACCCCCCACCCCGTGTTCCTCACCCTTGGCCGCCGCCTTGGCCGCTGCCTCCGCCAGCAGGTCGCTGTCGTCGATGGGGTAGTAGCGCCCGCCGCCCGGCGGCACACGGACCTTCTCGCGCTCCTCCGCGGCGGCCGAGCGCGCACCCAGGCGCTCCGCGCGCGGGTCGCGGTTCTGCTGCCGCACGCGCTCCCTGTGGGGGCCGAGTGAGGGCCGGCAGCGTGAGCGAAGCAGGCGTGGGCGGTGAGCACGGCTGGACGAGATGCCATGAGAAGATGCCTCCCTGAGCGTGCCTACGCGCTGATGCCCCCTCTCCACCGCTGGCGCCAAGCCGCCGCAGCACAGCCCCCACCCACATGAGCAGCGCCTTCTCCGCCGCCTCCGCCGCCCGCTGCGCCTCGTCCATCGTCCGCGCCGCGCGCTCCGCCTCCGCCAGCGCCGCCGCCGCCGCGGTGCGGTGCTGCTCCACCGCATTGGCCGCCGCCAGCATCAGCTCCGGCTGCATCGAGGCCTGCGGCAGCATAGATCGCCAGGCACGGATCAGCGCGACTAGCTCTGGGCGCGTCACACGGACGGCCGCACCGGGCCCCTCGCCTCATTAAAGCCCCGGCCCTGCACCCGTGTACGTCACCACCGCAGCCCAGCTCAAGCCCTGTCCCCATCCCCACGCCCCGCTAACCACCACACCATAGTCCCTCCGGCCCGCACCTGCGGGTGCAACGCAATCTGCGCCTGCTGCGCCTCCGCCTCCGCCACCGCCGACCGCGCCGCCGCCATCATGCCGCCCGCCAGCTGCGCCGCCTGCTGGGCCGCAGCCAGGTGGACCTGAGGCGGGGGCAGGCGGCAGGACAACAGGAGCTCAGGAGGGGCTCCTCAGAAGGGGCTCGTGTAGGGCTGAAAGGGGGCGCGCCGGCTTGCTGTTGGGCTGGCAGCACAACCAGGCGTCTCCGCCACCGCGGACCGCGGACCGGTGATGAGCTGGGCGGCGTGCTCTGGCAACAGGTCCGCGCCGATGGGCCGGCAGCGACGCGTATCTCGACACGCTGCCGCCCTGTTTTGGAATGGCACCCCACGCCCCAAGGCCCAACACAACCCCCGCGCCACACCTGCGCCTGCTGCAGCGCCGCCTCCAGCTGCTGGATGGCCAGGGCGTCCTCGCGGGCCGCCCCCAGCGCCGCGTAGTCCACATCCGCCGACTCGTGCATCAGCCTGCGTGGGTGGGCGGTGCGGGGGCAGCAGCAGGCGGTGGGCCCCGGGGGTCCCCCGGCAGCGCGGCTGGCCAGGTGGTGGCGTTGCGCACTTCGCCTGCCTGCACAACCTCCGGCCAGACAACACAGGGCACAACATGCCAGGACGCAAGCAAGGCGTGCAGCATGGGAGCAATCCACGTCACGCCCTGCTCACCCCAGGTCCATGTCCTTCTTGGTGCTGCGCCGCCCGCCGCCGCCGCCACCGCCGCCGCCACCGCCGCCCTTCTGCGCAGGCGAACAGCGCACAAACGCCGCAAGCTCAGTTTGCGCATCAGCGCCGTCCCCGTCCAGCCCTCCCTGGTCGCCGCTGGCTGCTGTCAAGTGACGCTCAACCCGGGGGGACGCAGAACCCGCCGTCCGACAGGTCCGCGCCACGGCAACCGCTTACAACCGCACATGCAGCCCACACAGCGCCAGCGCGCACCTCCTCGATCCACTCGTCGCGGTCCGGGTGCAGCACCGCCAGCACATATGTGTTGCGGCTGACGCGCAGGAAGGCCGGGTCGGTGTGCATCACCTGGGGTGGAGTGGCGGGGCAGAGGCCGGGGACGGGTTGGATGGCGAGCTGGCTGGCTCGCCGCCTGCCGGCATCCACAGCATCAGCAGCAGCAGCCCCCGCCACACACCCTAGCTCTCAGCAGCCCTCCCCTGCCCTGCCCCTTCAGCTCAGCGCTCACGTGGTACAGGTTGCGCTTGCCGCCAGGCGGCCAGTCGGTCTTGATGCCCCGCTCCACCGACAGCGTGATCACCTGCGCCGGCCCCGGCGGCAGGCAGGCGGCCACACGCAGTGAGTGCGGTCGCGCTGTGAGACAGCATGCGACAACGGCTGCACCCGGCGTACATGGCGTTTGTCCCGCTGTGGGCATCTCGGAGTGTTGGGGCGCAGCCCGCTGGGGCGCCTCCAGCCAGCCCATGGTCGCACCCAGTCTTCAGCGCCCCTGCCGGCCCAGTGCAGCGCATGCGGGGACCCCCGGCAGCGCTGGCGCGCGAGCTGCCGCCCGAGAGGCGCGCCCAGCACGCGGGCGCCCTCCTTGCGCCACCTGCGCTGCCGCAGCCGCACCTGCTCCACCGTGAGGCCCTCATACGGGCAGCACTGCTTCAGCACCTGCTCGGCGGGGCGCGGCAGCAGCAGCGGCCAGGACCGGCGCCATCACTCCATGCACACGAAGTGCCAAGCAATGCCAGCACCGGGCCCCTTTTCGGTCCGTCCCCAAGTCGCCATCTGCAAATGTGGCGGCGCCCCCCCACCTGCAGCGCCGCATGCTTGGTGGTGCCCGGCTTGGCTCGGTCCTCCTCCTCCTGCGGGGGGATGCGGACGTAGGACGTAGGCGTACACACGTCGTGAGACACACACGGTTCACTCCGTAGGCGGTGCCAGCCCTCGGCGTCAGCAGCCCCCGCCACACACCCAGCGGGGTGAGAGCCATCCATGAGTCTCTCCCTGTCATGAGCATGGAGCTGCGACCGGCTGGCGACAAGGGCCATGGCCGCGCGGCATGTCTTGGCTCGATGTGAAATAGCAGGCCCGATGGGCGCGCCTGCGGCACGTATTCAGCGGGGCGGCCGTGTACCGCACCTCGAGGGACTTTGCGGGCGCCTTCTTCTTCTTGGACCGCAGCGGGCCGGACTTGCCGGGCGGGCTGTCGTCGGTGTCCATGGCGGAAGCAGCAGCAGCAGCAGCAGCGGCCCGCGCCGCAGCTCCGGCACCTGTGCACGCCATGCGCCGGAGGAGGCGTGGAACGTGTTGCAAATTGGGGGGTAGATGCTGCTGCCTGGCGGTGAGGAGAGGGGAGACGTACCCCTTCCACGCCTGCCGGTGAAGACGGGCAGCGGCTCGGCCTCCTCGCCCTGCGCGGCTTCCTCAGGCAAGTCCTCGCCGAGCCCGTACTTCGCGCACAGCTCCGGCTTGACAGCCCAGTTGCGGCCCGTCCAGACGGCGGCCTGCAGTGCGCGCGCAGGTCAGCGACCATGACATGTCGATCGTGCCCCGTGCAAGCGTGCCGCCCACATGCAGCGGGCGCCAGCCACAGCGACAGTGCGCCCGTATTGATGGTGCTGAGGCACAGGGCTGGGGTCCCTCACCTCGTGCAGCCAGAGCTTGATGACCTGCTTCGCCTGCCCAGCGCCCAGCTGCGCTCCGAACGATTTGGCGACCGTGGCAAGGTGATTCAAAAGTTCGCCCTCAGTGTGCGAGCTGTTGTGCACCGCCTGGACGGCTGCCGGCTCGAGCTCCGGTGGGACTGCACAACGCGGGAACACGACTTAGCGTCTTGTTGTTCGGGCGCGTTAGCCTATGTCCACTTACACGACTGCAGCAGTTGTTTGGCCTGCTGCTCGGATTGCAGAGCTTGCTCAAAAGTCAGCGCGCCCTGGCCCGTTCGCGAGCACGTCCATTTTGGAGCCCGGTACGCCTGCACCGCCGCTAGATAGTCATCATAATTGGTGAAGACCTCGCCCGTCAGTTGGACAACAAAGCAGCTCTGGACGTCGGGGATGCTTCCGTCAGGGACAGTGGGCGCCGACGGCACCCAGGCCTGGCGCCCTAGCAGCGGCATGGCTTGAAGTCGTCGAAAGAGGTCGCACAGTCGCGAACGAGAGCGTGTGACCGGCGCGGACCCGGGGGCCGAAGGGGTTTGTACGGCAGGGTTTGGAGCTGCACAACACCAGGTCCCATTGGAACCACGGCCCTGACGATAATGAAGGCAAATAAGACCATGCACGACGCATTACAGGCTACACATTAGCCCAACACGCGCCATGCCGATACCACCTTCCCCAGCAACATCGGACGCTCCTCGTACCCTATGCCCTGCCACGCCCGCGTTCATGACCTTCGCGCGGCTCCTCCTGCTTAGTCCGCGCGAAATGGCGTTGCTGACTGCAGTCACGTCAGTTTAGTTATGAAGTCATAGCGCTACGCCCCACTACTCTAGCCTCGCCTGGGTGAACCAACGCGCAGTCCTGCTCGGAGCGGCCCGCACACCGCAACCCAGGCCACCCCTGCATGCGCCTTGCATCGGCAAAGCTTGGCGAGGACTCCCCCACCCCTACCCCCCACCACCACCACCGTCCCCACCGTAGGCGAACAAGCTCCCCTCATTCCAGCCACCCACCCCGCCCTGGCCTAACACAGCACTCTTGCAGGCGAGCACCCCCTCGGTGCCGCTCGACCGGCGACAGCCACCAACCAAACTCTCACCATCGCCGTCCGCTGCGTGCTGAGGCTGCAGCCAGCAGCTCGCCGGGCGGCGAGGCCACGCAGCACCAGCGCGTCCCCCGCGCGGCACACAAATGCAGCTCCGCCGCCCCTCCAATCCAATCCAGAGCGCACGTCGCCCCTCACGCCGCGCAGCGCCGCTGCTGACAGGCGGCTGCCGGCAGGCGCCGTCCGTGGCTGCTTGGCTTGATGCTGGTCCGCTCGGCACCGGCAGCGGCGCCCAAGACCGGCATGCGGCCCGAGCGCGCCGCCAGGCGCAGCACCGTGCGCTCCGCTGCGCCTGCGCCAGCTGCTGCCAGGCCGCCCGCCAGGCCGCCCGCGAGTCCGCTCCCCGCGCGGGGTGCCTACTTGGCCTCGCGCGGCTGCGCCCACTCCACTTTGAGAATGAGGTTGTCGTAGCCGTAGCCGTTGAGGTTGCGGATGGCGCGGTCCGCGTCCTCTCTGCCAGGAGCACAACGTGCGCCCAAGGGACAGGTGGCCCGGTCAGTGCGCGGGCCAAGGCACCTAGGCAGCCGCTGGTAGCTGACAGCGAAGGAGCATGCTCCTCCATGGGCCCGAGCAGCAACCGGACTGCCTTCCCCAACGTGCCGCTGCACGCGCGACCTCCCTGCCGGGCCGCCGCCCACCTATGCACGTAGTTGACGAACGCAAAGCCGCGGTTCTCGCCCGTCTGCTTGTCGACGGCCAGGAAGATGCGGGACACGGGGCCGAACGGCCGGAACAGCTCCTGCGGGTATAGGGGCGGACAGCACCGCACAACATCCCCAGCGCCCCAGAGCCGTAGCAGAACCGTAGAAGAACCGGCGCAGCGGGCTTCCGGGCTGCCGAACGCCTGCAACCCGACCGCGTACGCTGTTGCGCCAGGCAGGGTTCGGCTCTGGCCGCAGGCGTCCCACGCAGCCCACCTGCAGGTCGCCCTCCGTGACGTCCTCCGACAGGTTAGTGACACGGATCGAGTTGTCCTCGCGCTTGCGCTGGTGCATGCTCTCGCCCTCGCCGCCACCGGCGCGGCGGCTGGGCGGCACATAGCTGCCCGGCTTGGGAGCGCCCATGCTCGAGCCGCCACCGGGCTTGCCGTCCTGTGTTATGGGGTTACGGGCCGAGCATCCGTGTTGGGGCCCCCATGCTGCACTTCGCCAATGGCCAGCCTCCGGACAGCGACCAGGGGCCGGTCTAATGCTTGCTGAGACGCTTCTGCGTCCAAGCCACGTCCAAGGCATGCCACTATGTGCTTGCTGCGGTAGGCAGTAAGGAATACATGCCACCGGCCCAAACAACGCCTGTTCAGCCTGCGCCAGTGCGCCAGCCGCTGCCCACCTCTTCCGGGGGCTTCTCCGCCTCCTTGAGTAGGCCCTTTGCGCGCAGCAGCTCGCGCTCCATGCGCTTCTTGTAGAGGATATCGCGGATACTGTGGGCCAGCGGGGGTTCAGCCTGTGAGCCGCCCAGAGGTGCGGGGTCGCACGCTGGGGCGCTCGCTGGGCGCGGCGCACCTGCCCGAGATGACCGTCTTGTCTGCTGAGGACATCAGCTGCTGGATGTTGTCCTGCGACTTCTTCTCCTGCGTGGTCGCCTTAATCTGCTTGACGCGCTCAAAGGGGATCTCCTCGACCGCCTGGACCGTTACCGAGTCCTGCGGCGTCTCGCGCGCTGCGAGCCCGAAGCGCGGCCATTTCCGGCGCTCCTCGGTGATCTGCAACGCGTATGGCGCACGCCTGGAGGTCAGAAGGCAGCTCCACCAAGCCGTCGCGCGCCAGCCGCCGCATCCAAGCGCTCCCGCTGCGCACAGATCTGCTGCGCTCCTCGAGCTGCTGGTCTCTAGCGCACCTTGTAGACCTTCTTCTCCACGGTCACCACCTTGACCTTGGTGGTCTTCTTGAAGGCATCGCCCTTGTCATTCTTGTGGTACTCCACGATAGTCTTAATCCCGTGCTCGTCAGGTCCCTTAATCGTAGGAGGGGGCAGAAGGTCCTCATCGTCTACCGTGTCTCCCCAGCGAACCTTTCCCCGGCTCATGGTTGCGTCGATCTGCCGCCGCGAAGGCGCGCAAAGAGCAGCAAGGGCAGGGTTGTATTTGGGTAAGCGTGTGGGGTAGGTGTAGGTGACTGCCTGAGACCTGGTGCGGCTGCTACCCTCGATTGGGCGCGAGAGCTGCGTGCATGGCGCACGACGCGAAACCCGGGGCCGCCCGATGCTTAAACTACTGCTCTAACAATGTTTTACAGTTTACAGTGTTCGTGGGAAAGCGGAGGTGCGACCGGCACGCGACCTCCACTCCGCCCTCTCGCAACCCGCGAACGTCTTGTCGTCGCACGCGAGGGAGCGCGCGCCCTCGCGCCGCCACTGCAGCAGCTCGAGTTAGGCCCCTCCGCGCCACTGTGCAACAGCCATGACATGTCGTCCAACTCTGCCCGTTCACCAGCACGATAACGGGGTCCATCAACGCCTGCCGCAATCCTGCGCATTTCCACAACGCACCCGCCCCTACCCCCGCCGTTGTGCAACACACCCGCTCAATTGCCTGGCGCGCCCGCCTTCGATGACACCCCCCGCCCACCGCCCTGGGCCGCCGCACCCCCGGCCTTCTTCCGGGCCAAGCGCTTCCCCGGCTTGCCCGCTGCCGCCACCGCCGCCGGAGGCGGCTGCTTCAACGGGCTGCCCCGCTGCGCCAGCTGCGGCGCGCTCGGCGCCATCGCCAGCCACGACGATCGCCCGCGCCGCGGCGAGCCGCCGCCCCCATCGCTCAGCAGACCCCACGGCCGCCCGTCTAAGCCCCCGGGCGATGACGCGGAGCGCAGCGCGGCTGCAGCGGGGTGCGGCACCCGCAGCGGCGAGCGCAGCAGGTCGCCGCTGCTGGGCACAAACGGCAGCGCGGCGGGGTTGAGCCCCGGCCCGCCGGCGGCGCGGCCGCGGCCGCCGCCCTCCTGCTCGCTGTCCGCCTCCACCTCGTCCGCCCAGCTGCCGCGCACCTCGCAGGCCGCCAGGATCGCAGCCTCCAAGGCCCCCTCCAAGCCGAGCAACAGGCCGCCAACCGAAGCCGCGGCCCCGGCATCGGCCGCGGCCGTGTCCCCGGCCGCAGCCGAAGCTGAAGCGGCAGCCGCGTCCGCGGCCCCAGCGGGGCTCTCCGCGTCCCTGCCTGGAGCCGAAGGACCAGCCGCGCTCGTATCCACCACACCCGAGCTCTCGGCCGAAGCTGAGGCTGGGGCAGCGGGCGCCGCCGGCGGGGCAAACGGCGCAGGTGCGGCACCTGCCGACTCCACAGCCGGTGCAGCAGCAATGCCTGCCTCTGCCGGTGCAGCAGCCGGGGCGGCCTCTGCCGACGCTGACGCCGAGCCCGCCTCTGCCGGCGACGCCGCCGGGGCGTCGTCGCCAACGACCTGGCTTGTCGCGGCGGCGGCCGTCGTCACGCACGCGGCGTCTGCGGCGATGCTGCGCCGCCACCAGGGCCGCGCCTCGCTCGTTGGGCGGCCGCCGCCCTGGGCCTGGGCCTCCGTACGGGCGGCGCAGCGGTACGCTTCGAGCGCCCACTCGTCGGTGCCGGGGTCCTCCAGCAGCGCCCACATCGCCTCGCAGGCCGCCTCGCGGCCGCTCTGACCCTCCGTCTCCGCCGACGGCCTCTGAGAGCCGCTGTCGGATCGCTCGTCTGCCTCTGGCGGCCGCGACTGGGACGAGCTCGCCCGCGACGGCTCCTCGCCCTCGGCCGGCGGCGCCGCTGCACCGGCTCTGATCCCCGGCTGATCCGGCGCTGGCGGCCGCGGCGCCCAGGCACCTGCCAGCAGCTCCGCCTCCGCTGGCGGGAGCGTGGCGCTCGGCGGCTGCTTGCCTGCCGTCGGCGGCGGAGCGGCGCCGTGGCCGTCTGTGGTCGCTGCCGGCCGGGCGTCGCTGCCGCTGCCGCCGCCGGGCCGGCCCCAAGCGCGGTGCTGCAGGTAGTGCAGTAGGGCAACCTGGCGGAGGGCGGGTGTACCGAGGGAGTAACAAACTAGTCAGCCAATACCGAGCCAGAAGCTCGGGAGGGCGGGGTACGGGGAAGCAAGGTGGACTTGGACAGCCGTCCGTAGAGTTGCCGACGCCCCCTGGTATGCGTACATGATTGTCGGTTGTGGTGTAGGTCGTGCAGCCTCCCACGGAGTGATACAAGAGCTTGCAGGGAGATCAGGCAACCCCATCAGCGAGGTTGGGCAGCTTTGCACCCCGCCCACACGCCTCGCACTGCCGGGGGCCAAAGCCCTTTCCCCAGGGACCCGACTGTGACAGCGGCGCCCGCCAACTCGGCACTGCAGGCCCCACCACCATCTCGCAACGTTCGCCTCGCCCACCCTCACCTGGTCGCTGCCCAGTCGCTCCATCATCTCCCACCGCGGCGTGTACGCCTCCTCCGGGCTCACATCCCGACCGCCCGGCGCCCCCGACCCCAGCTTCTGCGCCCACCACCGCCGCACTCGCTGGCTGCAGGCCGAGCCGGGGCTGCGCTGCGACGAAGCGCTCGCCGCCGAGGGCAGCGCACGCGCTGCCTCGCCCGCCTGCGCCCCCTCCCCCGGCCGTGCGCTGGGGACCTCCTCCGGCACCGCGCCACTCACGTCACCTTCCGGCGGCCGCGACGCCGCGGCGTCCGACGGAGGCGGCGGCGAGCCGGGCTCATGCGGCGCAGCGGAAGCCGCCGGACGCAGCCGCCACACGGCCGGCGGCGGGCCTGGCTCGCGAGCGCCCGGTTGAGCGCCGCCGCCGCCGCCGCCGCCGTCCTGCGCCGCCAGGTGCCAGGCGCCGCCACGGGCGAGGTGGTCCATGGTGACAGTGGGCGGCCCGGGTCCCGCGGCGCCCGCGGCGCGGCGGGCCGGGCCCTTGCTGTCGGGCAGCCGCTGCCGCTCGTGCCTGGCCCCCGGCAGCCGCGGGGGAGAGGGAGCAGCTGCGAGCGGCAGCGCGCCCAACGAGAAGGCCGGCGTGGCGTCGCTGGCGGTCGCTGGCGGAACAGGCTCCGGCTCCGGCTCCGGCGGCGGGGCTGGCGGCGCGTCCTCATTGGACGCGGGACCCTGGGCGAGTGCGAGCTCCGGCTGCCTTGGACCGCGCGCTGGGTACGGTCCGGGGCCCGCCTTGCGCTTGTCGCGCGGTGCCGGGGCCAGCTCCGGAGCCGGCTGCGGCTGGGCCGGACAGGGTGTCCTGCTGCCGCCCGAGCGCGAAGGCTGCGACGCCGGCTGCACCCGGCCCAGCGCCGCAACGCGGCCGCCGCCTGAGGGCGTCCCACCAGGCAGCTGCGAGGCGGGGCCTTGCGGGGCCCGGGCCCGGGCCGCCGGCTCCGGCTCCGGCTCCGGCTCCGGCTCCGGCTCTGGGGCGTGTTGCGCCGAGGCGTGCCGCCCCAGCTCCGGCGTGGGGCCTGGGCCGGGCTGCGGCGCAGGCTGGCTCGTGACTAGCGGCTGCGGCTCCTCCGCGCGCGCCGCCTCCGGCTCTGCGCTGGCTCCGGGTCCGCGCGCGGGAGTCGCGGCCCCTGGCCAAGGCTGCGGGCGGGGCTCCGGCGCAGGCGGCGCTGCGGCGTGCATCTCCGGCCTGTGCCTCGCGTCCGGGGTGGTGCGCACCCCTGGCTGCGCACCGGGGCCTGGCTCTGCTCTGGCCCCTTGCCCTGCTCCCGGCTCCGGCTCTGCTCTGGCCCCTTGCCCTGCTCCCGGCTCCGGCTCTGCTCTGGTCCCTGGCCCTGCTCCCGGCTCCGGCTGCGCACCGGGCTCGCGCCCATGCCGCAGCGCCGGCTGGACCGCCGTCGGAGCGGACTCCGAAGCCAGCTGCGTGCCGGCTCGCCGCTCGGGCTGCAGCCCCGCCTCAACGGTCGCGCCCGGCTGACAAGGCGCCGCGGCCTGCGGACCTGGCGCCGGCCCCGCCCTGCGGCCTGCTCCCGGCTGCGTCGCAGCTGGCGACTCCGTGCCCGCCGCGCTCCTCCGCACCGCCGGCTGTGGCACCTGTGGGCCAGGGCCCTCGCCCTCGGCCCCCGGCGCCTCCACGGGGCCCGGCAGCGCCGCCGGCCGCAGCTGCCACACGGGCGGCGGAGGGCCCGGGGCAGCTAGCAGCCCCCGGCCACCACCCCCCGCCGCCGCCCCCAGGTGCCACTGCCGGCCCCGTGCAAGCAGCTCCTGCGCCAAGCCGCCACCTCCCTCCGCAGCTGCCCAGGGTGCTGACGTCGGCCCCGACGCCAACACCGGCCCCGGCGCCGCCTGTTGCGCAGCCGGCGCAAGAGTGCTCGCCGCGAGCGGAGCCTCGGACGCCCTTGCGGGCGCCGGCTCGCTGGCAGCGGGCGGCTCCGGATGCGGCTCGCCCGCTGCGGCAGGCGGCGGCAGCGGTTGGGCGCGTGCGGCAGGCTCCGGCGTGCCGGCGCTCGCGGCCGCAGCGAGCCCCTCACCAGCGGCTGCAGGCCGCGGCACCGCCTCGTCCACGGCAGCCGACAGGAAGCCGGCATCCGCTGCAGGCGGCGGCGCCGGTGCTGACGGGCCCGCGGCAGACGCCGGCTTTGGGGAGCTTGCGGGCTGCGGCGCCGCCGGCACGCCAGCGGCAGTCGGCGGTGACGCAGTCCCGACGGCTGCAGATGCCGGCGCTGCTGACGTCCGCGCGCTTGGCGGTGGCGCCGGCTTGGCGGTGCCCGCTGCAGCAGCCGGCGCTTGCGCAGCTACAGTTTGCGCTGGCGCTTTCGCGTTTGGCGCTGGCGGCGACAACGTCGCGGCGGCGGTCGACGACGGTGCGCCCAGCGCGGCCGCTGGCTTGCTGCTGGGTGTGGGCGCGGTGGCGCTGCCTGCAGGCCCCCGCACCGGCGCTGCCTGGCTTGCAGCAGCGGGCGCCCCTACGGCCGGCGGCAGAGGCGGCAGGCTGCCCGCGGACGCGGCGGCCTGCGCCGGCAGTGCGCCCAGCGGCAGCGTTGGCGCTGGAGCAGCCCCGGCGGTCGGCTGTGCCGGCACCGCGGCTGCTGAGGACGGCGCCGCTGCGCTGGCTGCGGGAGCTGGCGCCACCGACGCCGCCACCGGCACTGACGCCGGAGCTGACGCCGGCAGCTCCGGCGCCTGCGCCGGCGTCTGAGCTGTAGGCCCGATCGGCGGCGCTGCCGTAGCGCTCGCCTGGGCCTGGGCTGCTTGCACGCTGACGGCCGGTGCGGGTGTCCGGGCGCCTGCTGCTGCTGCCGGCACTGTCGCGCTTGGCGCTGGCGGCGATGCAGTTCCGGTAGCGGCCTGCGTCGACTTGCTCCTCACAAGCACAGGCGCCAGCGAGCTTGCTGCCGGCGGTGGCGGCGGCGCGGGAGCCGCAGCGGACGTCGGCCTGCCTGGTGCGCTCGCGGCTTGCGGCGGCGGCGGCGGCACAGGCACGGCAGCCACGGGCTCCGGCGCGGCGGCTGGCGGTGTCCTCTGCCGCGAGTTGGTGGCTGGCGGCACCGGCGGCGACACGCTGGCGGCTGGCGGCGCTGACGTTGGCGCGGACGCGGTGCCTGCAGGCGCTGTCGAGCCGGCGGCAGGCGCTGCCGCTGTGACGCCGGCAGCGCGCGCTGGCGCTGCCTGCCTAGCTGGCGGCGGTGGCGCTGAGGCCCGCACGCCCGCTGCTGGCGGCATGGGCAGGTACGGACCGAGCATGGAGCTGGGCTCCAGGGGCGCGCGGCCGTTGGGCGTAGCAGCGGGAGGCGCCGCGCCCGAGCCCCCGGCAACCGCCGCCGCCGGCGGCGGTTCCTTGCCGGAGGCTTCGGCGCCGCCGCCGCTGTCGCCGGCGCTGTTGGCGCCTCTGGCTCCGGCTGCGGTCCGCCGGGGACCGCGCCGGCGGGTGCTGGGCCCCTTGACGCTGCTGGCGGCGCCGTTGGTGGCCGGCTGGACGGCGGATACCCCGGCTTGCTCCAGCACGACGGCGGCGACCGCGCCACCGCCCGGAGCGCCACTCGCGGCGGCGGCAGCGTCGGGCAGCGGCGGCGGTAGCGCAGCGGGCAGCGGCGGCGGTAGCGCAGCGGGCAGCGGCGGCGGTAGCGCAGCGGGCAGCGGCGGCGGGAACGCAGCGGGCTGCGGCGGCGGCAGCCCAGCGGGCGGCGGCAGCGGCGCCGACACCGCGTGTGCAGCGACCGCAATGCCAGCGGCCGGCTCAGCGCCCAAGGCCGCCGGTGCACCGTGGCTCTTGCACGTCTCGTGGGCCAGAGAGGCCAGCGCAGCCGTCACGGCGAGCGATGCCAGCCGGGAGGGCCCCGGGCTGGAGGGGCCCTTGCCGCCGCCGGCCTCCGCGGTGCCAGCCGCCTCAGCGTGGTGAGGCGCCGGGGACGGCGGCGCGGAGCCATGGTGTTCCGCCTCCTCCGGCGCCTGCCGGGCCGCCTGCTGCCGCCTGCCGGGCGAGGCGGGCGCGGCCGGCGGCCGGCTGGATGCCACGGCCTGGCCGCGGCCCCTGCCGGTGGCCGCAGTCGGGGGCTCCTCGACTGGCTTGTGGCCGTGCACGCGGTCGCCGCCTGGGTCGGGCGCGTCGTGCCGGGGGCTGCCGCCGCCGGCGGGGGCACAGGGCGTGACGTCGGTGGTGCTGACCCCAACTCCGTGGTCGTACTCGCGGTCGTGGGCGTGGGCGTGCACACGACGTTGGCCGGCGGCATAATGCCCGTGGCTGTGTTCATCGCCATGGATGCGGTCGCGGTTGCGCCGGTGCTCGTGCTCGTGCTCGTGCTCGTGCTCGTGGTCGCGGCCGTGGCTGCGGTCGCGGCCGCGCTGGTGCTCCGAGTCGCCAGCAAGCGCGCGGCGGTGCCGGTGCTCGCGCTCGTGGCCGTGCCGGTGGTCGTGGCCGTGGTCGTGGCCGTGGTCGTGGCCGTGGTCGTGGCCGTGGCCGTGGTTGTGGTCGTGGTCGTGGTCGTGGTCGTGGCCGTGGCCGCGGTGGTGCACAAGGATACCGCCGCCGCCGCTGCGCCCGCGCCCGTGGCCGTGGGTCTGGCTCTGGCCCTGACCGCACCAGCGGCTCAGGCCCGCGTCATGCGGCTCGGCCGCGGCCGTCAGGCCCCCCATCGCAGCAGCGACCGCAGCAGCGGCGGCGGCCGGGGCCTCTGCGGCGACGGGCAGCGAGATGGCGGCGCCGCCGTCGGGCCGCAGCCGTATGACCGACCCTGCGGACAGCGCGATGGTGGCCCCGCCGCCCGGCTCCAGCGTCACGCTCGTGCCGCCGCTGCGGACGTTGCCGGCGCCGTGGGGCCACAGCACCACAGTGGCGCCGTGCGCCGCCTCCGCATCAGCGGCCCGCGAGCCGGACGCCGCCGCGCCGTCGCCGCCGGGAGCTGCGGCGGCGGCGGCGGCGGCGGCGGCTGCCGCCGGCAGGCGGATGGTGGTGACACCGCCGGCCAGGGTGACGGTGACGCCACCGTCGGGCGAGATCACGATGCCCGTCGCGGCGGGCACGGGACGCGTGGGGCTGGGCAGCGCTAGCGGGCCGGCGGCTGCGTGGCTGGGTCCGGCGCTGGCGCCGGCACTGACATGCAGCGTGGTGTGCAGCACACCGGCCGGCCGCTCCCGAGCAGGCGCGCCGCCGCCAGTGCCGCCGCCGTCACGAGCAGGCGCGCCGCCGCCAGAGCCGCCGCCGCCGGAGCCGCCGCCGTCGCTGTACGCGGCAGCGTTGCGTGTGCCGCGGCCGGCCAGCCAGTGCTCTCCGCCCGCCGCGGGATGTCCTCGCGGTGGGCTGCCGCAAGCCGCCGGGCCCTGGACGCGCGGCGCGCCCAGCGTCGAGGGGGCCGCAGCCGCAGCCGCGACGGCGGCGGCGGCAGCCTCGGCCGCGCCGCCATGCGCAGCGTGCGGTGCGGCGTAGGGCCCTGCGGCCCCGGCTTCAAGCACTGCGCGGTCCTGCCGAGGTCCCGGCGACCCCAGCGGCGACGTCAGCGCGGGCGCCAGGGCGAGGCCTCCCCCGGGCGCAAACGCGGGCGGCGAGGCCGAGGCGCGCGTGAGCAGCTGCGACGCGGCCGCGACCGCGGGCGAGGTGGGGCTTCGCAGCACCTGAGGGGCGCCGGGGAGCACTCAGCATGACAGTGCGGTTGGCGCGGTCGGTGCGTCGCGAAAAATCGAGGAAGGACGGAGCAGCTGCGATAGGGACCCCCTCCCCCCACCCGCCGCCCCACCTGCGCCAGGAGGCCGGCGGCGTCCAGGGCCGCCAGCGCGTTGACGGCGGCCGTGGCCATGGCCACCGACGGCCGGCCGCCGCCCCAGGCAGGCGACGAAGCGGCCGAAGCCGCACTGGCGGCCACCGGCACAGGCGCCGCCGCTGCCGTAGGCGTCACGGCGCTCAGCGCCGCCGCCACTGCGGCCGCCGCAACAGGCGGCGCCGCCGCCACTGCGGCCGCCGCAACAGGCGGCGCCGCCGCCGCTGCCGCAGCAGGCGACGCTGCGTTTGTCGAGGCCGCGGCAGCGGCGGAGCCGGGTGGCGGCGGCGCAAGCAGCGCCGACACGAACGCGCCCGGCAGCGGCCTCGGCTGCTCAGCGCCGCCCGGACCTGGGTGCCGCGGGGTCCAGGTGACAGGTCCGCGCTGCGGCGTCGGGTCGTGCGCCGGCTGCGGTTGCGGCGGCGGCAGCACCCCGGCCGGCAGCGGGGCCACGCCTGCCAGCATCCGCGCTGCTGTGCTCAGGGCGGCACCATCGGCCTCCCGCGAGGGCTCCTCGTCGTCCCTATCCTCGTCCTCGACCTCATCCTCGTCCTCCGATTCCGGCTCGGACTCCGTTCCAGCCTCGGTTTCAGGCCCGGGCCCGGCCGCAGCCGCCGCGGCCACCACCGCCGCCGCGCCAGCCGCCGCCTCGGCTGCGTCCGCCGCCTGCTGGCCGCCCTCGCCGGCCCTGCTGGCAGCCTCCGCGAGCGCCAGCCCTTCCTCGTTGCACTGAGCCGCCGCCGCCGCCGCCGCCGCCGCAGGCCTGCCGGCCGCCAGCGACCACAGGCGGGACAGCACCGCGGCACCCCATGACCGCCTCGCCGCCGGGGCCCCGGGAGCCGCTCCGCCGGGCCCCGCCGCCGCCGGCGGCGGCGCGCGGGCGCCCGCGGCCGGCGTCTCCGATCCAAGTCCCGGCTCCGGTGCCGTCGTGGCGCCTGTGTCTAGCCCCGGCGAGGCCGCAGGCTGAAGGGCCAGGCCACCGGCCTGGCAGTCCCCATCCACCACCCCAGCCCCGGCGGCGCCGCCATCCTCCGCCGCCGCGGCCGCGACCGCGGCCGCGGCGCTGGCCGCTGCAGCCGCGGCCGCGGGCGCGG
>BDDC01000688.1:26713-36854 GCA_001662425.1 Chlamydomonas sphaeroides
CGTGGCCCGCAGCGACTGCGCCGCTGCCAGAATGTGTGCATACCTCGTGACGTCGCCGCGCTTGTTGGCCATCTGCTGGAACCGCCGCGTGTTTGGGCCGAACAGCTTGCCCGCCAGCGCCGGAGCGCGGTTGAACAGCTCGGCGCCAAACAGGCCCAACATGGCCAGCTGCTGGCTGGCCGCGGGGCACAGGTGCCTGAGTTTGACCCTGATGGCCAGTCCGCTGCCGCTGGCGGCACCACGGGCCGTAGCGTCACTGCCGCTGACGCCGCTGCCGTCAACGCCGCCGCTGACGCCGCTGCCGTCGATGCCGCCGCTGACGCCGCTGCCGTAAACGCCGCCCCTAACGCCGCTGCCGTGAACGCCACCGCTGACGCCGCTGCCGTCAAGGCCACCGCCGCGGTCGTCTCCGTCTTCCTCACCCCCGTCGCCGCCGTCGCTGCCGCCGCCGTCCGCGTCATCGCCACCGTCACTGCCAGCGCCGCTGTCACCAGCGCCGCTGTCATTGCCCTCACCGCCATCTGCATCGCCGCCGCCGCCGGTGCTGACGGTGGCAGCGATGCTGGCGCTGACGGCGGCGCTGCCGTACAGGCGATCCAGGACGCCCTGGCTCAGCGCAGCCGCGTCGTCGAAGGCCCGCAGGACCTTATAGGCAGAGCCGCCGTGGCGCTCCTATGAGGCATTCACAAAGCGGAGGCGCTGCTGAGGGCAAAGCATAATAAGTACGCGCGCGTTCTACCGGGCAGCCGGGGGATGAACCTGTTGCGCCCGCAGAGCCTTCCTTGGACGTGCTGAGCCGCTCAAGCGCAGCGATCCCTCGCCGCCCGATCCCCTCAGCCCCGGTCGATGCCCCCACGCCCCCGGACCTGCACCCGCCGCCAACCCCGCCCACCCCAACCCCGCCCCGCCCGGCCTCCTCACCCAGGTGCCCAGGGTTCGTGCCGTGTTGTCGTCGCTGTCGTACGGGTCCTCCAGGAACACCAGGTAGTCGGGGCCGTACCAGGTGGTGGCGCCGCAAGGCACCAAGCGGCCGTGGAAGGGGCTGATGCGGTCCGCACTGCGGGCGGGGCGGCGGCGGGGCGGGGTTGGCGACGGGAAAGGAGGCAAAGGGGTGTCGGCGGCGGGGCGGGTTGGCGGGGCTGACGGGGTGACGAGATGACGGGATGACGGGGTGGGGTAAATCAGGAGGGTACCGGCGGGGGTGGGCTTGCGGGCAGCGCGTGGCGCAGGCGACAAGGCACCATCTGGGTGCACCTCATCCGGACGTCGCGGTCTGCAGATCCCGATGAGATCCATCCGTGCGGGCGCGAAAGGCAGGCGGCGGCGCGCTGCGCTGCCGTCGGTCGGTGCGCTGCAGCGCGCCCAGGCGGCCCCAGGTGGGCGGCGGTTCGGCTGCCGCGCAGGGGTACAGCCCACCCGGCCGGACGTCATGACCCTGTGGCCGGGTCTGCGTCCTCACCGGTGCTGCGGCTGCGCCGCCCTCCGCTCCAGGCCCAGGCTGCCCCGCAGCAGCTGCGCGGTGTGGGCGAAGAAGCACGACAGCAGCTGCAGCAGCGGCGGGCAGGGCCGGCTGGAGTAGTCGGGCCGCGCCGCCGCCACGCGCGCCAGGAAGGCGGCGGCGACCTGCAGCGGCGGGTTTGGTTGGGGGTGGCGTTAGGGGGGCAAGGAGTGCTCGCGGCTTGAACGGACATTATGGCCCCCCAACAGCTGGCCGACCTGCTGCGACAACATACGGTAACGATGCAAGGGGGATGGAACATGGGGGAGCAGCCGCCAAGGGTGCAGCGGCGCTCGCACCTCCTGCGGCACGTCGATGGAGCGCTGCAGCAGCCGCGGCTCGCCCGGCGCCGGGGGCTGCGGCCCGTCGTGCAGCAGCGCGGCCAGCGGCGGCAGCAGCGGCGGCTGCAGCCCGGTGCCGCCCTGCAGGAAGAAGACCACCAGCAGCGACAGCGCCCAGCTGTTGAGCGTGTGGCGGGAGCCGTCGTTGATGTCGGCGGCGCGCGCCCACAGCTTGACCTGCGGGAGGAGCGGGTTGCGGGTGGAGGGCCGGGGACACGGCAGGCGGCCATCGCGACGAGCAGGATCGCAGGTGGAGCAACCAAGCACCCGGGAACGCTGTGGCGTGTGGCCAGCGAGCCCGCCCCTGTTCTAGGCGCTGCGAGAGCGCCGAGTACCGTGTGAGTATCGGTTCAACTCGGCTCCCTGAAGCCCGCACTCCAGTGGCGCCGCGGCAGCCCACGCAGGGCGAGAGGGCCACAGCAGCCACCCGTGCAGCCCGTGCTGCCATCCCCTGCCCCACCCGTTCCCCCTCCATTCCCCCTCGCCCTCCCCCCGCCCATGCCGCCCCACCATCCTCAGCATCTTGTCCACGCCCGGGTGCAGGCTGGCCAGCTGCGCCACGCTCCAGGCCTTGAAGCCGGCGCTGGGGCTGCCGCAGCACAGGTCCACACGCAGCATGCTGGCGCGGTGGCGGAAGCGAATCAGCGGCACCCGCGCCGCCAGCAGCCAGTCTACGCCGCTGCGCGCCACCACGCCGGAGGCCATGAGCCCCTCGGCGGCGGACCGCAGCAGGAGCTCGCGCGCGGCCCGGTCCAGCTCGTGCTGTCCGGGGTGGAGGGTCGGGTTGGGGAGCAAAGGGTGAGCACATTGACATCGGTGTTGATGGCTCTTGGGGTAACCCAGGCTGGGCGAGGCCCGGGCAAGCTCGTGCTGTTTGGGGGTTGGGGGCGGGGGAGAGCATGGACGGCAGAGGGCGTGGGGATGGGCGGGAGGGGGCTTGCGTGCCGGCCGCCTGAGCTCTCACCACGGGGACATAGCTGCTGTGGGGGTGGCTGCTGGAGGCCTCCGCGAGGGCGCGGGGGCTGAGGCTGCCAGCATCCACCTCACCGCATAGCGCCAGGTCTGGGGGCAGGGCAGCGGAGGGGGGGAGGGGAGGAGGTCGCGAAGTGGAGCAGTACGGCTGGCAGGGGAGAGGGCGGGGCAGCTCCCTGCAGCAGAGGGCAGCTGCCGGGGGGTTTAGTTTAGTTGGTGTGGGGCCAGCGCCCAGCTGTGCCGCCGCGCCTCCCTCCAGCCGCACCGAGGTCGCTGTCGGGGCCAAACAGGGACGACACGAAGCTGCCGTACGGCACGACGCGCAGGCGCTCGGCGCCAGGCAAAAAGGCCAGGCACGTGGCGACGTCGGTCAGTACGGCAGACCGCAGCTCATAGCCTTCGGGGCCCGGCAGGGAGGCCTGCGACAGCACGGGAGGGACCGCGCGTGGTGGGGGCGGGGTGGCCCCGGCGGGTTTAGGACGCAAAGCCACGTCATACGCGCCGACACGCTTGTCTGTGGTCTGGCCAATTGGCCGACGATGACAGAGCATGCAGGCAACGGACGAGGGCTCGTCGACGGTTTTTTGCGGCTTACCTGCCAGAGCTCCTCAAGCACCGTCTCCGTGTCCATCTTCGCCTCTAGTTCCATCATTAACGCTCTCTTTGGCAAATTCGGGTCGGAAGGTTCTTTGCTCGGCAAGCAGGCCACCTCCTGTTGCGCGTTCTTGCCCTTCTTGGGCATTTCCACGCTGCCTCAAGGGGGCTGCATGATATCTGGTAGCTGCGCTTCTTGCACGTCTCGTTCCCCCTGTCGAATTTCCCAGCGGAATGGGCTTTTCCCGTGATGAGCGTGCTGCGAGCCCCGTACCCAAGCCCCCCCAACTCCAGGCGTTCACGTTGCTTAATTGAAATTACTTGAGTTTCATCACAATCTATGGTAACATAGCGTTTGAAGCTCAGCACCTGTACGCGGCGATGCGAGCTGCTCTGCGCTGCCGGGCGTTAAGATCCCTTTCCGCAACTGATTGGAGACAATGAAACTCTGCAGCAACGCCGGTGTCATGCAATGTCGGGTAGGTGCCAGAGGGGCTCGCAAGCAAGGCGCGATCGCGTGCACCCACGGACTGCGCCACGCTGGCAAGCCCAAAAATGCCTAACACCCTGAAACTCGTAGGCCTTCGGCTCGTGTCAGCTTGCCGGCGCTGGAGGGGCGGCTGTTGGACATGCCCGCTCCCCCACTTTGGGGGCATTGCTGCGCTGCGCGCCCTGCCGTGCGGAACCGCTCTCGTGCCCTGCGGCTATTGGCGCTGGCCGCTGGGTCACAGCCGCCAGCAGGAGAGGTAGCATCTTCATCTTCAGCAGCAGCGGTGCCGCAGCGGCCGTCCGCTCTTGGCCCCGTGGAAGGCTCGGACGCCCTGACGGCCGCCCTGCGCAAGGCTGACACGCTCCTCGCGGTGGTGGCCCTGGCTCAGAGCCCCAAGGCCCTGGTGCCCGGGGGCAGGGGCCTGCGCTCGGCCCCCGAGTTCCTGGCGGCTCTGGCCAGGGTCGCAGAGCCGCGGCCCGGCAGCGGCAGCCCCTCGCGGGACGACCTCACCGAGGCCCGGGTGCGTGTGTTGGTGCTCGTGCGAGGCAGCGCTGGCGGCAGCTCCCTCTCCATTAAACCATCACCCGTCCGCGTCCCATGCTGTAACACGCCACGTCCCCGTCTCACCCTGCCTGCCGCAGGAGCTGCTGCTGCCTCTGGCCCGCGAGGCCGCATCGCCCCGCTCCGCCGCCACCTTTGCCCAGGTGTCCCTGACCGTCCGCAGCGCAGCCGCGCTGCTGCCGGCGCTGCGAGTGCCGCCGGACGCCGCCCTGCTGGAGCAGCTGGCGAGCCGCCTGACCGTCCTGGCAGCGCCCAGCGGCCCGGAATGCCAGCCGCCCTCACTTGAGGCCCTGGCCGAGGCCTCCTCGCGCTCAGGAGGCTGTACGGCCCGCCGCCCCTTGCCCAACTGGCGCCGGGCTTGGCCCAGGTCCGGGCGTTCCTGGCCGACGCCGTCATCGCGTCTCCTGCGGCGCTGCAGCGCCTGCGGCGGGCCGACGGCGGCGCGGCGCCCGGTGGCGGCGGCGCTGCGATGGCGGACCTCGTGGCGGCGGTGCGGCTGGCGGCGGCGTATACGCTGCCGCAGCCCACCGCATTTGTGGAGGCTGTGGCGGGCCGGGTGGACGAGCTGGCAGAGGCCGCCGTGCCGCTGGAGCTGCAGCAGCCGGATGAGGAGGGGCCGGAGGGCGGCCCCGGGGAGGAGGGCGGCTCAGCAGCAGCCAAGGGCGCGAGCAAGCGGGCCCGGGGCTCTGGCCGGGCCGCCACGCAGCAGCGACACTTGGATGTGCCGTCTCTGGCCCTGCTGCTCGAGGCGTGGTGCGGCTACCCGCCGAGTGGACCGGCCGCGGAGCAGGCGCTGCCCGCTGGCTGCGGCGGCGGCAGCTGGCTGCAGTGGCTGGGCCGCAGTGCGGAGGTGGTGTTGCGGTCGCAGCAGCGGGGCACGGCGGCGGAGCAGGCGCGGCTGGCGGGCGAGCTGAGTGCGCTGCGGGGCCACCTGCGGCAGCTGCGGCTGCAGGAGGCGTCGCCCCAGCAAGGCGCGGAGCAGCAGGCGCAGGCGCAGCAGCAGGCGGCGACAAAGGGCCGCAGGGGCGGCGGCGCTGCGGCTTCGGCGAGCAGCAGCCACGCCAGCCAAGGGACGCCCCCTGCCACCGCTGCCTCCCTCGGTGCGACTGACGGTCCGCAGCTGCCGGCCAGCCCCGAAGCCACAATTGCAACCCTGCAGCGCACGGCGGCTCAGCTCCGGGCCCTGGGTCCCTGTTGCGGGGAGGGGGCTGTGCTCCCTCCCCTGGCGCTGACTCGGCTGCTGTGGGCTCTGGCGGGGCGCTTGGACTGCGAGGGCTGCAGCGCTGAAGGCCGGGCGCTGGCGGCGGCGGCCGTGGCGCAATGCTTGGAGGGACCGGGCACTGCGGATCAGCCGCAGCTGCTAGTCAGGGTGAGCGGTGCTTAGACGTGTTGGCATGGATATAACTAAGTGCGCACCAACTCACAGGGATGGGGGCATGTTAGCCGGGGCAAGGGAACGAATTGAATGCAATTGCCCTTGTTATGCGCAATCAACCCCGCATCCCTCTCTTGGCGCTCTGCTCCTGCTTCGCATTAGGCGCTGACGGCGCTCGGCCGCTTGGGCGCTGTCCCCGAGCCCAACGGTAGACGAGGACATGCTGCCACCCAACTTCCACCAGCGCCTGGGCTGGGAGGCGTTCCTGACAGAGGCGCTGGCGCCGCTGCTGGAGAGCGACGAGCCGCCAACACCTGAGGGCCTCACCGTCCAGATGGAGCTCAGCGTTGTGATGAAGACGTGGCCCATGAGCAGGGAGGCTCTCATGGCGATATGGATGTGCCGCCCCTTGCAACACACGCAGCAGGGGCCGGCCCACATCCTGCCGCTGCACCTGCGCCCGGGGCCCGGCCACCGCTACGGGCTGCCCGGCGACCCGGAGGGCGACGCGGCGCCGGAGGCCTACGTCTGGGGGCTGGCGCCCAGGTACGTGGCGCTGCAGCGGCTGCTGGTGCTGGGGGTGCGCCTGCGATCGAGTGGTGTCGACACGCTAGCGCCGCTGCGGCGCCGGCGCGTGGGGTGTGGGCGCTGGGCGCAGCTGGTGGCGGTCATGGTTGGAGGCACCTGCTGGCGCGAGGAGGGGGCCGCAGTGCAGGAGGTTGCGGCAGAGGGGGACCCGGCCGAGGAGGTCACGGCCGAGGAGGTCACGGCGAACGCGGCGTGGTTGCCGTGTTGGGTGTTGGCTGGCTGGCGGGTGTGTGGGGCAGCATGGCAGCTGTGGTTCCGGCTGGGGCAGCGTGAGGGGTCATGTTGATCGGCAACACGTGTGCACCGGCACTCCATAATGTGATGACTGAATCCCGGTCCGACCACGGGCAGTTGCAATGCTTGGTGTCGGCCTTTCGTCCACGCGGCTCGCGCAAGCCGTCGGCTGCCGGGCCGAGCCTGCCCTTGCCCCCGTGGGCGGTGTGGAGCCCGGCTCAAGGTGTGTAGCGCTTGGCGGGGCTGCTGACACGTGGTGCTATGGGCTGGCCCTTGCCGCGCGCTGGGGACGGCTGGACCCTTAAGCCATTGTGAGGTTGTCAACGGCCATGTGCATGGCTGGCGCGCCTGTGCAGTAGTAGTCGCCGTCGGTGGCCGGTGCTGCGGCCGCGATGCGCACGTCATGCAGCGGTGCAAGGGCCTCCTTTCATGCGGCGTCTGCGGCAGAAAAGATGCGCTCAGCCGGGGTGCGGCTGGGCGGCAGATGGCAGCTGCCGGCCGGCAGCATACTGCTGGCGCAGTGAGGCTGCTGCCGGCCGGTGGTCTGCTGCGCCTTGGCGCCGGATACCGTGCAACCTTCCGTGTTGACAGTCTTGCGTTTTTGGCTGCCACGACGCTGCCAACGCGACACAACGACGCTACCGCTGTGCTGATGTACAGGATTGTTGTGGAACTGTGGATCGCAGACCGGCGTGCGCGCTCCTGCACAGGCAGTGGTAATGCAGCGGTAGCTTAGCCTAGCCGGTACTGTGACCGACCAGGAGGCAGGCAACGTTGTGCCGCGGAGCTACTGCAACTTGCAGGCAGGGACACTGCTATCGTGAAAATGGACTGTGGCAACGCGTCCGAACAGTAGAACGCTGAAGTGCGGGCGAAGGCCGGCAACACCTCCTGGGGCCCGACAAAGGGCAGACACGCAGAGCGCACGCAGCGTTATGACCCGGGGGACAGCTCAGACCGAAACTTGGTGCCCTCGATGCACATTCATACTGGCTGCAAAATTGAGTAAATCGGCGCAGGAATGCACTTGGTTGACGGGCACCTGACCAGGAAAGCGCTTGTTGGACGCGCGCCCAATTAATTTTGCGCGGCCCAAAACGTAAAACGTCACATACCGCGCTCGTTAGACGCTACGCAAGCGCTTGCATTGCACAAGGGTTAAGGGCGTGATAGCGACATTCCCTAGGTCTTCTATTGCGCTTGCACATCGACGAGCGAGCCCAGGCTTCGCTGCAGTCCCTTAAGCCACGACCGCCCCACACACGTAATCCACACAGTCGTGTTGCAGCAGCGCGATCCTGTGATCGCAGCGCTGCCCAGGCCACAGCCGAACCACCGGCACAGCTTTTGGCCCTGTTGTTCAACTTTCTAAGCATACCAAGATGAACCTTCAGGGCCTGGAGCGTCGTGTGGCACAGCGGGCGAGCGGCAGCAGTCGCCGGCCGGCCGTCCCAATCGCAACGAGCGGGCGGAAGGTCGTTTGTCGCGCAGTCACAACGACAACGGAGGTGGAGACCGTCACCATCGCACCGCCTGTCATTGAACAGCAGCCCGCTGTTGAGCTTGCGCCGGTGCCCGCGACGCTCAACCAAACCATCAGGGAGGGTCACTACGAGGCCGCGCTTGTGAACCTCCAGGTAAGCGATAGTGCAGCACACGCGCCAGCTAGAATTGTGCCTGACCATCGCTCTGGCTGCTGCAGGCGAGCAAGGCCGATGCTGGCCAGGCGAGCATCGCATCGGTGCTTCGCCCAGCGAACCCCGCTGTTACCTGTGACGTCACAATCGTTGGCGCCGGTCCTGCTGGACTCTACCTCGCCGCGGAGCTCGCCAAGCGCGGCCTGAGCGTCAACGTCCTTGGTGAGCCCATTGACACGAACCCTAGATGGCGGTTGAGCGGGCGACACGACTCCAGGCACTCTGGCCATGTGCCATCGACCCAGACCGCGTCCGTGCTCTGCTTATTAGGTGCACCCGCTGATCACCTGCTCTGCTGCGCCTCGCAGGCCTGGACGTGCCCATCGTCAACAACTATGGCGTGTGGACCGACGAGTTCGAGGCCCTGGGCCTTATGCACACGCTCGAGTGCTCCTGGCCCGACGCCGTGTGCTACTTCGGCGAGGGCAACGAGGTGCGTGCCGTGCAGGCCCAGCTGCAGCGGCCTTGTACAGGGCAGGGCTCGGTAGCTTCCGCAGCTGGGCCTCCCAGCGGACGTGTGGCATTGACGGGAAGTAAGCTGAGAGGATCGCTGGGAGCTTCCCTGTCCTGCACCTCGCGACACGAGGGCCTGGGCATGGATCAGACCCCAGCGGCGGCCAGCCTCCGAGCGTCGCGCTTGCACCCGTTGCCCTGCGGCCTGGCTCCGCCCATGGGTCCTGCTGCAAGCCTTATCTTGTCCCCTACTCTTACTCACTCCGTGCGCGTGGTTGTGGTTATATCTTTTTCGCAGGTGCGGGTTGGCCGTGGCTACGGTCGCGTGAGCCGCCGCAAGCTGCGCGAGCACCTCCTGCGCATCTGCGACGAGGCCGGCGTTTGCTTCACCGCCGCCGAGGTGGCCGACATCAAGGTGCGCGCACGGATGGTAACAGAGCTGTTATTTCTTGTGGGCTGCGTGGCACGGCTTCGGTTTGTGCTGGCATGCCGACACACGCTCCGCCACATCCTGCCGACACGTTCCAGGTGGTGGATGAGGGCAAGGTGACACAGCTCACGACAAAGAGCGGGACCGTCTTCAACAGCAGGTGAGGTCCGACGACGAAGGGCATAATCGAGCGGTGCCGCGGACAAGGACATTCCGCACGCCGACATGTGCCGACAGCTCGCGAGCATGCTGATGGCTTTGTGCGATATGACGCGCAAACGCGGAAAGCCGTGTATAACGCACGGCGAATAGTGCAGGGTGCTTGCTAGGCGCGTCCGGGCGGTCCGGCGTACACCGGGCAGTACACCATACACGGTCATACGGTACTGAGCCGCCGACACTGGAGAATGCACGGGAATGCACGCCGACACATGGGGAACGCAGCAGGTTCCGCCAGCGCGCCTCTGGTTTACCAATCGCGAGTGCGTGTTTACATGGCATGGCTTGCGTGGCGCGTTCGTGCGCGGCGGGACTTCAACCTGCCAAAACAGGTCGCGCCTTCCTTCGGCCCCAGCCGCCGTCCGTTGCACGAGCGCCCGGTACACCATCAAAGTCCGCTGTCCCGCCGAGCACCACCCCCACACTCGTCGAAACTGCACGCAGCTGCTTCAGCGTGTGGCAGCTTCGCAGGTTCGCGCTTTGTCCGTCGACAGCCCTCCAAGCCGCTCTCTGGGAGCTGCGCCACGGCACCGCGTGTCGCCGGTGCCCTCAACCCACCCAGAGCCTCCCGCCCGCCCCCTCCGTTGGCCATACGGCAGGCACAGCCACACACCCACGTGCTCACCCCGGCTCTCTCTCTCTCTCTCTCTCTCTCTCTCTCTCTCTCTCTCTCTCTCTCTCTCTCTCTC
>BDDC01000688.1:37224-48106 GCA_001662425.1 Chlamydomonas sphaeroides
CCCCGTCCCCCGCCCGCCCCACAGGGTCGCCACGCTGGCCGCGGGCGCCGCCGCCGGCAAGTTCCTGTCGTACGAGGAGGGCGCGCCCATCGTGGCGGCGCAGACGGCGTACGGCATCGAGGCCGAGGTGGAGGGGTACGCTGGCGCCTACCCGCCCGAGCTGATGACGTTCATGGACTTCCGCCGCCACCACACCGGCATGCACGACGGCACCGGCTGCCACACCCAGGTGCGCCGCGACAGGGGCGGCAGGGGGACGGGAGGGCGGCGGGAGGGGCGGAGGGCGGCGTGGCCATGGGCAGGCGGGGCGGAGGGCGGCGGGGCCATGGGCAGGCGAGGAGAGACGGGGGAAAGGGCTGTAGAAAGGACGTGCGCTGCTGGGGCCTGGTGGGAAGCCCGGCCGCGGCCGATGGGGAGACGGTGGGCTGCGGGAGGCGGGCGCTGGGACCCCGCGGGCTAACGCCCTGCTGCCGCCTCTCCCCAGGCGGGTAAGCACCCCAACTCCGGCGACGGGCTGTGGGGCAGCTCGGATGAGTGCCCCAGCTTCCTGTACGCCATGCCGCTGGGCGGCGGGCGCGTGTTCCTAGAGGAGACGTGCCTGGTGGCCAAGCCCGCGCTGCCCTTTGCGGTGCTCAAGCGGCGCCTGGCGCGGCGGCTCAAGGCCATGAACATCAGCGTCAAGGAGGTGGGCAGGGTGGGGGCAAAGGCAGTGGGTTGCGGGGCTGTAAGGGACTACAGCTGTGTTGCCCGGTACGTAGCATAGGATGGTAAGAGTATCGCGTCAAGGAGGTGGGCGTCAAGGAGGTGGGAGGAGAGGATACGGAGAAAGGGGGAAGGGTAGTGTAGGGATAGGCTGAGGAGAGGGGAGGGTTGGTTTAAAAGGGGCCCGCGGAACATCTCCGCAAAGGAGGCGAGCGGTGGGGCAGAGTCCGAGCACTCATCTAAGGAAATGCAATTCGGGAGGGACACTAGGTCGAGGGCCTTCAACGCCAGTGTCCAGAAGGCGGGGCGCGGGAGGTGGGAGGGACAGGGAAGGGAAGAGATGCAGCCTAGGGATAGGGGTTGGTGAAGGCGAGGGTTTACGGCGCAGGCGGAACACTGCTGCCAAGGAGGTTGTGGGCGGGAGGGGAACGGAGACGGGGTCGGGACGCCCCCGGGCGGGGCCGGGCGCGGGGCCCAGGTATCCCATACCTGCCGCCAGGACCGGCCCGGCTACCCAACCCCAGGATCTTGACCCGCAGCCCCTCTCGCTGTCGCGTCGCTCCCCTTCCCACGCCCACCCCCCATCTCCCTGCTGCCTCGCAGATCCACGAGGAGGAGTGGTCGTACATCCCCGTGGGCGGCCCGCTGCCGGTGCCCAGCCAGACGGTGACGGCCTTCGGCGCCGCAGCCAACCTGGTGCACCCCGCCACCGGCTTCAGCGTCAGCCGCTCCTTCCGCGAGGCGCCGCTCGTCGCCGACGAGCTGGCGGCGGCGCTGCGCTCGGGCGCCTCCGTGGCCGAGGCCAGCCAGCGCGTGTGGGAGAAGCTGTGGCCGCTGGAGAAGCGGACGCAGGTGCGAGCGAGCGGCGACAGGGGCTGCGGCCCGGAGGGCCGCCGTGCTGGCGAGCTCGGGCGAGGGGCAGAGGGTGCGGCGGCTGGGCTGGGAGTGCGCTTCCTGGTGCCATGGGGCCCATGGGGCCCATGGTGCGGCAGCTGCTGGTGCGGCAGCTGCCGGGCCGCCGCCGAGGAGCCGAGCCGAGCGCCGCATGCGCTGCCGGGCCCGGGCCCTGACGCATGCCCACCTTGCCTGCCCACCGCGCCAGCCCTGCCAGCCCAGCCATGACGCACAACCCCCGCGGGGCGTAAGGCGATCCCGGCTGTCCAAACCTGCCGTCGAACCGCCCTACTGCCAAACCCTCATCTTCCGCCCCACCCGTCCTCAACCCCCCTCCCCCAGGCCACCTTCCACGTGTTCGGCATGGAGCTGCTCGCCACGCTGGACCTGTCGGCCACTAACGACTTTTTCAACACCTTTTTCCGGCTGCCCAAGAACTACTGGCGCGGCTTCCTGGGCTCGACGCTCAGCAGCGGCCAGCTCATTGCCTTTGCGCTCATCACCTTTGTGCTGGCGCCCTTCAGCATCAAGTACAAGCTCATCGAGCACCTGGTCACCGGTGAGGCAGCGGCCTGGCCGAGGCTGGGGTTGGGGTTCGCTTCGGGCGCAGGGTGACGTGGGCACTGGCCGCGGCTGCAGCGGCCATCAGCCGCCCCCAGTCGGGCGACAGCATGCGTGCAGGGCCGCGCCCAACCGGCCGCCCCTGGCCCCGGCGCCCCCCGCAGACCCGGCCGGCGGCTACCTGGCTCGCGCCTACATGGCGCAGTGGGACGCGGCGCAGGAGGCGCGCTCCTCGAGCGCCGCCGCCGCCATGATTGTCATGGGCACGCAGCTCCTGGCGCAGCAGGCCAACGCCGCGCTGCTCGCCGAGAAGCTGTGAACGGCCGTCTGTAGGCGGCCGGCGTTGCGTGGCGAGCTCTGGACGGCGCCGCATGCCCACGAGGCACGAGCAGGCGCCTGGCGGCGCTGCTCGCCGAAGCGGTGGTGCGGGCCGGCTCTTGGCGGCCGCGCCGTTCCGCAGCCTAGCCCCCGGGGGCCTGGGCGAGAGGGAGGAAGCGGCCGGGGGGTGGCGGACCCCAAAGCCCGTGTGGCGCACGTGCGCATCGGCGCCGTGCGACCCAGTACATGCAGGCGGGCGCGGGGGCCGGCCTGGGTGGTGTGAACTGACGGGGGATGGCGGCGCGCCATCCCCGCTGCATAAGCTGTTGCGCGTAGGGCAAAGCTCCCGTTGCCGGTTTTGCCGGGGCCCTCCGGCGCCCTAGGGCGTGTGTGTGCATGAGTAAGTGTTTACCGGCGCCTTCCGAGGTCCCGGCTGTGAATTAGATTCTTCTAGGCGGTGCGGTGAGGGGTTGCACGGCGGCTTCGGTTGACCATGGGCGCAGTTGTTACAAAAGGCACGCCTAGTATGTATCAGCGCATGCCAGGCAGGAGCAGGCGTTTCCGGCGCGGCCGCGGTCGCGGACGGGGCCGCGGCCCTTACGGGTGCAGGGGCAGGCGTGAACAGGGAGGGGTGTGAGCGGAGCGAGCGTGAGAGAAGACCGCGACATCTACTGGCGTGATAGCCGTCATGACGTTTCATGTCCCGCGCCAGCCCGCGCGGAGAGCAGGCAGCGACGCGGGGCCGGCGCCCACTGGTGCGCCCCGCTGTTGGGAGGCAGACGCAGGCAATGCAGTGAGGCCGTGGTGCTGTGCGCACCGCACTGAGGCTTGCGGAGAGTGACGACGGGGCTGGGCCTGACGCCGGCGCCCCGCAACCGGGGTATTCGCGGCTGCGGGACCCCATGCCAAGGTGCTGTTTCTTTTGTGTGAGCTTCCAGACACAACACGCCGCCGCCGCCTCCAGTGGGAAGCGAAGCCAGCCGTGTGAGCATCTTGCGTTCTTGCCGCGACGCGGCAAGGTGTGCAGCTTGGCACGACCCGGGGAAATGCTCTGCTCGCGGCGTCACAGGCTTTTGACTCCATTCTTTCTCTGCAACCCGGAAAACCATCCACGGCTGTGGGTTTATGCGCACACCGCACTGACGGGAGGCTTCACTGCCTCGAACCATGCATCGAGATGCCGCCGCACGGCGCATCCCGTGGGTATGTGGATGCTGTGCGAAGTTCGGCATGTTCCCTCCTGCGGCGCATTTCCTGTAGTCCCCAGGTGGCATAGCATCAGCCTGTGAACCACAGCCCCGTCAGCATATCCTGCATGGGCTCTCAGGAGAGTTCGTTGCCGGCTCCAGGCAGCCAGGATGCTTCGCTGCAGGGGGTGGGGCGGGCTCGGGTAGCGTTGAGGCGCGGAGGGCAAGGGTCACATTGGGTGACCCGTGCACGCCATCCGCTGTGCGCCGCAGGAGGAGCCTCCGGTGCGGTTTGGGGCTTTCTGGTGTTGGACCACTGGGTGGCGAGGTGTCTGCACTGCCACAGCGGGGCGCTGTCACCGTCTTGCGGGCCGCCTGCCTGAGCGCCGGTCCCAGCCGCCAGTCGACCCAGACGCAGCAAAGCCGTCGTTAAGGCGTCGTGGGAGCTCGGAGGGGAGGACCGGGTGCAGAGGTGCCAGCGTCGGGTCCTGATGGCTGGCAGCGCCTGGTTCCTCAGACGGCAGCGGGCGCGTCCATGGGCGGGGCCGTGGAAGGGGGGCGCCGGTAGTTTGCATCTTCACGCGGTGACGTGGGCAAGGGCGACGGGCAGGGGTCATCCCTGGTGACGGGGGTTCGCCATCCTGTCCTGAGTTGCAGATGACTGCAAATGGCTGTGCATGGTTGCCCTGCTTGGCGCTGCTTGGCGTTGTGTATGAGTGCAAGCAGGGGAGGGAAACGGCTGGAACGCGTAGCGCCCTCTTCGGCTCCCCGGCCCCCACACACGTTCGCCCCAACCTGCAGCCATGCTGGATGCACTTCGGCTCTGCTGGGTGCATGACCTCCTCCTGCTCCAAGGGCGTGCTGGTGAGTTCTAGCTCAGCTGAGTTAAGCTGGGTTGCCGCATGCCGTGACCGACATGTGCGCTCACGGTGCACCCATGGTTGCCGACGGCGGCACCCAGATGCCAACGGCAGCACGAGTGACAGGCGTTGGACGCTGGCGTCTACCTGTTGACGCCGCGGGCTCAGACGGAGTTGCCAATGCCTTGTCGCCCATCTCGGGGCCCACTACAGTCCCAGTCGCGACGCCCACCCCAAAGCCGATCACTCGACCAACACACACAGAGCTGCTTGCCCACAATCCAACAGCTCGTTTATTTCTCACCTTAGGTCTCGCCGGACGTCGCCCTCGGTAACCATCACTGTCCTCGCGCCACGACCATCAGTGTGCAAAGCCCTTATACTTAGTCCGTTCCGTATCTGGAACCCTGTGCTAGCTGGTGGCGGAGAAGTGGGAAGTGCGCCGAGCAACGCCCATCACAGGGCCATTCAAGCCCTTGGGCCACAATGCAGCTGCTCTGCAGCAGCTCGGCATGTCCTCCAGAAGTAGTAACCTCTATTGAGGAGGCCAGGTGCGCAACGGACGGCCGGCATCGGCGCGGTTTCCCCAGTTGTCGAGCCAGCTGTTCACCCCGCCCGCAGCTGCTTGAGCGACGCCTTCGAGACGATGAGGCCACTAGCGTATCACAGTGAATGCTACGTGTCGGTGGCGAGGTGCAAGGCCGACGGGAGTGAGGTCGTGGTCAAGGCCTATATGCGCGACCAGCTGAACCCAGGCGCACGGCAACAGGTAGGCTAAGACACGCACTGCACGACTGGCGCAGCGGTTGACACTGAGGCGAGCATAGACATTCGACTTCCTGCATCTTGGAACCCCGTCTGCAGGTGCAAACCGAGATAGACATACACTCCACATTACAACATCCCAATATCGTGCAGTTCCTCGCAGTGAGTCGGGCCGCGGGGGCACTGAACGGAAGTTGCGTGGTGTGTGCACCGGGAAGTGTGCACCCTGGGCGGCCGTAACCTCGAAACCCACTCCCCCCCTTCCAGGCCTTTGAGGACTACTCCAAAATCTACATCCTCATAGAGTATGCGGAGGGCGGCGACCTCAGAAAACATTTCCAGGACCTCACGGAGCGGCGGATACGCGACTTCTTCATCGCCCCGGTGCTCCAGGCCCTCAACGTCCTGCACAACAAGGTCCGCCGCTCCTCCCTCGCTGCCCCGCCCGCCCCCGCGTGCCTACGCGCATGACATGATCATCCGCTGCGCCCGAGCCACATGCCGCCCTGCCAGCACCGGAACCCGGCCGCCTTCCTATCCGCAGCCGGCCCTCGTTTCCTGCTCAGGCATCCTCGCCCAGCTCCCCCCGCGCTTCCGCACCCGGCCCCCACGCCTCGCCATCCTCTCACCCCGCCGCGTGCCATACCGACAATTCTCCTCCCCCTGCCCTAACTGGGCGGGAGGCTATCAGCTTTGGGCCCTGGCTTACGCTCGGAGGTTCGCAACTAGTCCGTTACTCCCATGGTACATCCCCCTGCCCTCCGCACATGCAGGGCTTCTCGCACCGCGACCTCAAACCCGAGAACTGCCTCGTGGGCAGCTGCGACACGGTCAAGCTGGCGGACTTTGGGCTGGCGGTGCCGACCCACATGCCCGAGGACTCATGCTGCGTCACGGACTCGGACTCGGCCTGCACCGTGTCGGTCAGCGTGGGCGGCGGCAGTGTGGCGCGTAGCATGGACAGCGACGCCTGCAGCACCAGCAGCAGCCGCTGCGGCGTGGCGGCCATCTGCAACGCCGGCGGCACGCCGCTGTACGCGGCGCCCGAGGTGCTCAAAGCCATGTTTCGCAACCACGGCATGCAGGGCGCGGTGGGGCCAAAGGTGGGCGGCGGCGCGGCGCGGCACGGGGTCTGGGGTGCATGGGCGGGGTGCGGCCCTGGGCGTGCTTCAAGGGGGCGCACGGCACGTGCGGCTACGTAAGCTCTGTCGAGGGCGGCGGATCTATGCCGGTGGCATCATGGCTCGCCTGCCGAACAAGCCTCCCAGGGCGGGTGCAATGATCGGCGGGCGCAGCCTTGGCTGGGGGCGGCGCGCCGAAGCTGCCACGAGTCGAGCGAGACGCCGGGGCCCTTGACTTGCAGCGCCCGAGTCGCATGCAGCCTTCGCCTGCCCCACCGCACCCGTATTCTCTCCGCTCATGCCTCACCATCCTCCGACCCCCCGGCCCCTCTCAATCCCAGAACGACGTGTGGGCACTAGGCGTGATGGCGCTGGAGGCGGTGACGGGCTGCCACCCGTTCAGCCCCGACCACTACCACTACGAGAACGTGCTGTACAGCATCGCGCACTGCAACAAGGTCAACCTGCCCACCAACCTGAGCGCCGAGTTCACCGACTTTCTGGAGCAGGCGCTGCACCGCGACCCCGGGCAGCGCGCCAGCGTGGGCGAGCTGCTGGCGCACGCCTGGCTGACCAAGGAGTACAGCGGCGGCGAGCTGGAGCGCCT
The DNA here is from genome assembly GCA_001662425.1 of Chlamydomonas sphaeroides. NCBI lineage: Eukaryota > Viridiplantae > Chlorophyta > Chlorophyceae > Chlamydomonadales > Chlamydomonadaceae > Chlamydomonas > Chlamydomonas sphaeroides. Next base: position 44,240 of record BDDC01000688.1, read on the forward strand.
GGGCCGGCCCGGCACCAAGGGCCCCGCGCTGGGCGGCAACGACGAGTTTGGGCTGGACTGCTGGGAGTACTGAGGCGGGGTGGGGGACGGAGCAGGCGGTCGAGGGCACGGCGGCGGCGGAGCGCGGAGCCAGGAGGAGCGTGCAGGTCCAGGCGGCTTGGTGCCGTTGAGCCGGAGGTCCGTGTCAAGCCGGGCCCTGGCGGCCCGGGATGTCGACCCGGAAGCCTCCGGCGGCGAGGGAGCTGGAGCCAACGGTAGCTGCAGGCGGCAGCAGCAGCAGCAGCGCCTCGCTGGCGGCTTGCGGGCAGGACATCCCGGCCGTGCAGCGGTCATCGCCGCGCGGCCGGCTGTTTGTGCCCAGCCAGACAGGGCAGCGCCATGGGCCGCAGCGCCACTGGGTGGCGCGCGGCAGTGCCAGCGGTTTCAGCGCTGCCCGCTGCACAGGAGCTTATGCGGCGGCTCAGCCCTGGCGGAGCCAAGCAGCGGGCTGCTCGCCATGCTGGTGGCAGCGCGCGCCGACAGAGCACGCGGCGCCGCGGCGTTGCCAGCCGCTCGCACTGCACGAGAGCAGCGGAGGCGCAGGCACGAAGCGTCTACGCTGCCCAGCGCCGTGCAGCCACCGCACCCCAGGCGCTCAGCCGCCAGGGCGTTGCTGCGCTGTGCAGCCCTTGGACGCCCGGTGCCTGGGCGCCCGGTGCCTGGGCGCTCACGTCGTGCCCTCTGTCCGCCGAGCTCGGCGCCTGGGCTGGCAGCGCGGGGCGCGCTATGCGGCGCCCCTCTGCTGCAGCGTTCTGGGTATGACCTGGCTGTGAGCTACAGTAATATGCACGGTAACCGCGTGTGTGGGTCTCGACGGGCGCCATAAGGGCGCTGGCGCAGCACTGGTGGGTTAGGTAGGCGGCACCGCAGACATGCATGTCTTGCCAGGGTCGCGGTGGTGCCCTGCGCGATGTCAGGCCACGTCGTGATGGCGTCCGGAGGTTCCGGCGGGCTGGCGTCCTGTGGCGGCGGCCGGCCCCTCCTGCTGCCTGGCGGCGGATTGCCGGACCGCTGGGGCCGCGGCGCTGGGGCAAACCGCGACCCACACACACCCGCAGAAGCATCGGCAGTAGTCATGGACGTATGTTGCTTGATCGTTGGGGCGGGGCCGGGGCCCTGCCGCGCGCCCTCGCGCTTTGCAGCCAGCCCTCTTGCGCGCGTGGCCCGGGCCTTCCGAGGCCGGCCGCGTGCAGCCCGCGGCGGGGGCGGCTGCTTGCCTGCCCCTGCGCGCGGCGCGCATCGTTGCCCCGCAGATGCGAGGGCCCTGGCCCGCCCCAGCCACCGTGATCCCCTTGGTGTGTTTGTTGAGGGGTAGTGTGAGCTTGTGCCGCGTGTTGACGAGTCGCGCGGCATGAGAAACGGCGTGGTGAAAGCATTGTAGGGGTCCTGTGCGCACACCTGTGATTCGACTCATAGACTTGGGGCGGCCTAGCGACGACCGACGGGTTACGAAGACGGCACGTGCACGCAGCTGTTGGGGCTTGTGATTCCCTTGTGGCGGTGCCGCGACTTGCGGCATCGCATTGACAGCGCCGCGCGATGATTGCCGCCGGCGCTGTGGGCTAGCTTAGCGGGCGGCCGCCGCGCGGTGTGCGCGTGGCGTGGTGTGTGTTGTGGTGCGATATGAAGCGTGGCAGGCAGGGCTCAGGGATGGGCGGCTTGGACTTGGTATTGCCTGTGTATGGAGCGAAGCCCAGGGTGCGGGCTCATAAACAGGAGGCAGGGCACTGAGGCGTGCCCTATGGGCCCTGGGTGATCCGGGGGGCCCCGTCCTTCGTGCGGGGTGCGGCCAGGCGGCCGCAACACGACCTGTAAGCGCGTCACTGTCCCTCTCCGCCCTGCTCCGATGTCCAGCCACCGACTAAACCCTCGGCCGCGTCACTTACAACTGGACAACAGGAGTGGCACGTTGCCCCAATCCACATGGCAGATGGCTCACTGTTCTTATCTGTTGTTGGCATGTGCCAGGGGCCTCCTGGCATGTGCTCGGTTGCAGTGGTTGCCGCAGACCGCAGCCTCGTGGGGGAGCTGGATGCCAGGCTGGTGAGTGAAACCGTCCTGCCGTTGCTTGACAAGCTGACCAGCGGGCTGTTCTGGGGCCCAAGAGCCAGCGGCTTGAAGGAGCGAAGCACGGTGGGAGGGCGCACGCATTCGCACGCCAGCGTCCCTCCACAGGCTCTCAGCCGCAAGCCTAGCAAGGTTGTTTCAGGTACCCTTCCATGACTTCCGCGCTGGTCTAAGAGTAAAATGCCCAGCAAGGGCCATTGGCAGGCAGGCCGGCAAGCAGAGGGGAGGCAGGGCTCAGGGGGCTTCCGCTGCGAGGCCAGGGGCGCCAGGGCGCGGCGGGCACAGCAAGCGAGAGCCGGCTCGAGGGCGGGGCGCAGGCCGAAGGCATCGCAGGCTGCCCCAGGTACCTTTCACTGACTTGCACGCTGGTCCTGTGGCAAGCAGGCTGCCCCAGCACAGCCACAACGCAACCCTTCCGCAAGTACCCCACTACCCGTATGCGGTATGCCACCAGGCGGTGTGTTGTGATGAGGCCTTCCCCCTTGGCCCTTGCTGCGGCGCCTGGCTAGTCCCGCCGGCTAGGGCCCCGGCCCCCTGCACCGCGGCGTTGCGCACTCGTGGCTGACGGCCGAGGTCCCAGCGACCCCAGCAACGGCTCTGGCTCCCACGCTGCTTCTCTGTTGAAGGCCTCCCGGGCGCGAGCTGATGCTGCGGTGTGGGACAGGCGGCCGCCACCCAGCACAGAACACGCTTCGGCTGCTCGGAGCCTATGGCTGCTGAGCTATGAGTCCGTGCTCCCGGGGCTAGGACGGTGTAAGAACAGCTCACGGCGCAGCTCGGGGTGCCGGCAGCCAACCGGACGGCGCAGGGGGCCCGGCTCTCAGGACACGTGCTCAGGCGCTGCAGGATGGGCCCTCGCAAGGCAGCGCACGCAGTAGGGGTTGGGCGGAGTTTGCGCCTACGCTGACTGGTTACGGGTGGAGGCGCATCAGTCGCGCCGCCGCTTCCGCCACCTGCCGGCCTTCGAACCGCGCAGCCTGCCTCCGCCCCCTCCTGCTCCGCCGCCGCCCTCCTCCCCGGACCCTGCCGCCACCGCCGCCGCCACCTGCTCCGCATGGTAGCACATGCGACTGTACAGCGCATCCGCCAGGCCAGCCCCGTGTACGGCAGAACTGCCGCCGCCGCCGCCGTACTGACTCATCACGCCGTACTCGTACGAGAACATCGGCCGTACGGCCGCGACGCCGTACCGCAGCCGCTCGTACGCGTGGCCGCCCGCCGCAACCAGCGCCGCCAGCGCCGCAGGTATGCCGGCGGCGGCCGCCAGCCGCAGCGGCGCCAGGCCGCCGCCGGGGCCCTCCTCCAGCGGCGCCAGCTCCAGTCCAGCGGCCGCCGCCGCCGCCGCCGCCGTGCCGCCGCCGCAGGCTGCCTCTGTCGTACTGCTGCTGCTGCTGCTGGCGGCGTCGGAGGGCTGTCGTGCGACGGCGGGGCTCCAGGCGGTGGTGTCGTCCAGTGCGACGGCGACTGCGAACCTGCCGTACCCCGCCACCTGCTCCAGCGGCAGCGCGGCCCAGGGCGGACCCACCTGCGGGTCACCAGGAGCGGGAGCGGGCACGCTGGTTATACAATGAAAGGCACCCCACCACGTCGCATAGTCAAGCAGCACCGCATTACAGTGTGAGGCACCCGCGTGAATGAGAGAGCAGAACATGCTGTATGAAGTAAATTAGCACAACACCGAGGTCGCTGCGCCACAGCGCTGCATCGTGTGCAAGTTCGCCACCCCCCTTTCCCCTCCCCTCCCCTCCCCTCCCCTCCCCT
>BDDC01000689.1:10414-48000 GCA_001662425.1 Chlamydomonas sphaeroides
CCTGCGCCCCGAGCCTCTCTACGCCTCATGCCCCCCGCACCCGCCACCCCGCCGCGCGCGCCGTCACACGGGCAGGGAGGCGAGGGCTTGAGCCACATGGCTCACACGGGTGCGCTGCCGAGCAATCGTCATTGGAACAGGGCGGGATGTGCTGCGGTGGCCGGGGCCGCTTGGGCGACAAGGGAGGGCGTGGCGGCTCAGGCGCCAGATGCGGGCGCAGCGGCTTGGGCAGCCGCAGCGAAGAGAGCGAGGGTTTCCAATTACAACCAGAAGGATGCCAGAGAGCGAGGGTTGCGAGGCGCAGCGAGGGCCGCCTGGGTGGCCTTTGGGGAGCCGGGGGCCTTGGGGGGAGGGGCGGGGGCTGCGGAGGGGCGGGGCCGAGGGCTGGCAGCTGGGTCGTCGTTGTCGTCTCCGTCGTGGCAGCCATTGCCTCCGGGACGGAGGCAAGGACTTGAGTCGCACGGCTCAGGCCCGCCTCCTGGCACGGCGTACACGGATGCGCTGCCTGCCTAGCAGACCCCGAGCCGCGCCCGCAGCCCCGCAGACCGGTGCCCTGCCCCGCTGCCGCGTGCGCTGATGGCAAGACGACATGCATGTATGGGCGCATTGCGTAGTGGATCGATATCGCGAACTTCGCCAGAGCGTGGGCGTGCCATGATTCGGCGGCGCCATTCTGCCGCGGTACACTGCAGCACCTCTTGCCGCGCACCGCCGCTGCGAGGCAGCTAGGGCAAGTCTTCCCGGGCCGCCTGACCGGCCCGCCCGGCCGCACCCCGCGGCGTTGGCTGGGCGGCCCTCACAGCCGTCTTCCCCTCCCGTGCCTCCCTTCCCGGCTCCTCCACCGCTGCCGCCGCTCCCAGCCCGGCCGCCGCCTTCCCTTCCCTCGCCGCCCCCTTCCCCATATCGCCGCCCCCTCCTCCTTCCCTTCCCTCGCCGCCCCCTTCCCCATTCGCCGCCCCCTCCAACCTCTCCCTGGTCGTCCTGGCTCACACGCGCCCGGGCTGGGAGCCGCCGCGGGCGCCGTCGAGGATCGAGCTCTAACCAGTTGCACCACCGCGGGTCGCGGCTGGGCAGCCGCCATCTGTTCGCAGTGCTCAAATGTTCGCTGATACGCCGCAACGGATACACAGGGACTCGAGTGCCTTCGCCGCCATGACCCATGAACACTGGCGAACATTGCCAGTCAATGATAAACTAGAACGAAGTCAAAGAAGGAGTATCTGTAAGTCAGTCATGCTGGAACATCCCGGTATGCTTGACCCCGCCCTGGGCTACTTGGTAACCCTTCACGTCCGGGCTGTCTGCTTTCGTGGGCTGTTCGCAACGCTAGAAGTTATGCCAGGACCACGGCCGGTCGGAATCGTTCCTGCGCCACAGCGCGCGTGCTTACACATGGGGCGGCGGTTGTGTGCCGTGACCCCACCCAGGGTGCTTCGCCTCCACATTTTGACGTTCAAGCACCGTATGCAACGCCGAACCTGCCCAGCACAGCATCTTACATGCGTCGCTTCAACAACCACGACATATGCGGTACTGGTGGCAACAGACCACAACGGGCCAGCGGCCAACCTGGGTCGGTCCGGCCCTGTCCGGCAGAGGCCGGCAGGCGACAGCTTTGCGTTTCATCTGCATTCATAAGTGACATCGAAGTCAACGACCATTTGCGAAAGTATGCGTCGGGCAGCTCTGCGTCCTTGCGGCGCGGCTCGCCCCAGAGCCAGCAAGGATGAAGATGCGGGTGTGACCCCTGGGTCGGCATAACAACCGTGCGCTGACAAATTATCCGTCTGTTGTCCTCGGTTAGTCACAAACCGAATATTAATCCAAAGGGTTGTCCTGGGTTGTCAGCGGTGGCCGCCCGCAAGGCGGCCGAGAGGGTCATGCTGTGTTGCCCTTGGAAGTGCGCAGGGGCGCCGGTGTGCTGCGCCAGAGAGCGACAGCAGCGACGCGCACTTAGCGACGGTCGTCCACGGGCTCTGGCGGCGACGGAGGGCTGCGCACAGGCGTCGGCGGCCGCGGCGGCCGGGGCGGCTTGGGCGAGAAGGGAGGACGCAGGGGCCGCGGCGGGCTGGCGGGCGACGGTGAGGGCTTCGGCGGCCGCGGCGGCTTGGTGAACAGCGGCGGCTTGGGGGACGGTGGCTTGCTGGGAGGGCGGGGCGACAGCGGCGGGCGGGGAGGGCGCCGGGGCGGGGAGGGGCTGATGCCGCTCCACATGCCACCGCCGCCGTTTAGGAGGTCATCGATGAGGGACCCGATGTCCGTGGGCAAGGGCGGCATGGGAGGCCGCGGGGGGCGCCGGGGCGGGAATGGAGTGAGGCTGCCCCAGTTGCCGAAGTCGAACATGCTGCGCCGCTGGCTGACAGCGCCGTTGGCATTCCTGCAGTCACAGGGCCGTGCAGGGAGAAAGCAGGTGGGGTTGTTGCCCGATTTTTAGACAACTTGGGACAAGTGCATGTAAGGGTGGGTCGCTCACGCACATGGATGGGCGCCTTCAGCTGTGAGTTGCCTTCAGCTGTGACGCCGCGCGCAGTCAGAAAGGCTATTCGCGGGTAGTCGTGCGGAGTTGCGGGCGAGGTCGGACGCGTACGTCGCGGCCTTTGATCAATTTCGCAACGAGGGCGATAGATACCCTAAGAGTCGAGGTATCCGGCTAGGCTAGTAGTAGACAAGGCTCGACGCAGGGCCTCCAGGCGTCCACAGGGGAAGCCAACAGCGCGCGGTAGGGCCGACCGCTGTGGCGGGCAGCGCTTGCCACGAGCATGTTGAATTTCTCACGTCCGTACCTGTTGTCAAGCTCCGGGTGCTCCTCGGCAAGCGCATCAATGGCCGCCGGGCCCCCACGCAGCAGGTGCCGCGCGTCGCAGCTACTCAGAGCTGCGAGTAGCAGCATGGCGGCCACGAAGGCGCGCATGGCTGCGGGTAGGCCTCGTGGGCGAGGCAACCCTTGCGCTCGGGCAGTACGGTGGTCACCAGCTCCCGCGAGCGCTGCTAGTATAAGCGCTGTGCTGCGGACATCTACTGCAGGTCACAGTGGGCAATACGGTGGGCTGGAAGCTCATATAGGACGCAGTTGCCGTACTGTTCAACATAGGTAACCATCTACGAAGAGGATGAGGCCCCAACGCTAGGCAACGCTGCAGCGTGCTGTGAAGGCAGCCGAAGCAGCGCGCTTCCCCATGCGCTGCTGGTGCGGGCCTTGCCTTCCGCGAATATCCTAAAGTGCAACGCACGGCGAGAAACAAGCCGTTGTCCAACACAGAAGCTAAACACACAGAAGAAAGCAGTCACGGCAAGGCCATGCCAGGGTATGCCCTGGGTACGCAAGGCGCACCCCTAAGTTACTGGGAGTTCCATGGAACTTGAAGAGCGCAGGGCCCCTTCACTTCTAGTCCACCGGACACGCAGCCAGGTGACTCCGTTGCGTCCGAGGCGTTTACCGCGCATCATGCGTCCGAGGCGGCCTCGCGGGACACGCCGGCGACCAAAGCCTCCTGGGTCCCAGCGCCGCGCCGGCCACAAGCGCCAATGGCTCGCGCTCCTGCTCCATATCGCGCAAGGCAGACCCAGGCGCGACCAAAACGCTCACAGGGCGCCTCACCCTCGGGCACTTCCACGCGCCACCAGCGGCCAGGAGGTCTCCTGCCAGCGGCCTCCACGCTATGCTCCCACTCACTCCTGCGGCAGTGCGCTCCCGACCTGCCTGCATGCCGCAGGCGCACGCTCGCGGCCGCCGCACACACCTACAACCAGTAGGTAGGGATTCCCCTCCTGCCTGCACACCACCTGATCCCCCTCCTGCCTGCGCCCAATCACCCTGCGCGGCGCCCTGGGGCGCCAGGCTGCGCCGCCCCCGCCGCCCTGTGGGCCATGCCCCGCAAGCACCGCGCTAGGTGCTGCCAAAGATGTTGAGCCAGTCCTCGTGGCGCTTGATGTCCTCCTTGGACACCGAGGGGTTGATCTTGCGGATGGCCTGCTCGAAGTCCTCGGAAGTCACCGGCTCCTGCGCCGACAAACAAAACAACAACCACACCTGTCGGCACAGCCCAACCCGACCAGCACGCTTCACACAGGCGCGGCGCCCCACGGGCCCCAACCGTGTCTCAACCCCAGCTCCCACCAGTTCCCTCTCCCCTTCCCAGCCCCCCGCCACCCGCACCTTGAACTTCTCCATGCCCGCGTCCTTGAGCGCCTTGATCTCGGCCGGCGTCTTGCCCGCCACCAGGCGCCGCATGCCGTTCATGGCGGCGTCGCGGCAGAGGTTGGTGATGTCGTCGCCGCTGTAGCCGTCCAGCTGGGCGGCGATGCGGTCCAGGTTGACGCCGGGCGCCATGTCCACCTCCTGCAGGGGTTGGGGTTGATTGAGCCAGTCTAATTAAGTCCCATTGGGTTGCTCGCGATCGTTGACGGCAGCACGGCCCGTGCGCGACACAAGCGCACGGCCCAGCACGGCATCGCTGTGACCAGGCCCTGTCTAATCGGCCCCACCCTACCCGGCCCAGGCCCGGGCCCGTGCATCCAGATCCCACAGCCCCCACCAGCGCACCTTGAGGTTGATCTTGAGCAGCTGCAGCCGCTGCGCCTGCCCCGGCAGCGGGATGTACACGCGCTTCTCTAGCCGCCGCCGCAGCGCCTCGTCGATGTCCCAGGGAAAGTTGGTGGCCGCCAGCACGAACACGTGCTTGGGCGCCGGCGGCTCGCCGTCGGGGCCCGGCTCCTTGTCACCGCCGTGCACGCCGTCAATCTGTGGTGGGGGCAGCGCAGGGCACGGCGGCGCACGGCGGCGGTGGGCGTGTGAAATGAGCTCACGGCAGCCGGCGCATGGGTTGAGGCGGATGCACGGGGCCATGTTGCGGGAGCGCGGGGTCGCGGCGGTGGCATGTGCTGCAGTTTCCAAGCCAGGCGGCACATGGCTTGTGTGTCGCCTTGGCAAGATCGCGCAGTGCCGAGAGCGCTGCACGCGGGCATTGCATGAACCCAGGCCGTGACTGAGAGCCCGTGCGGGCGCCCGACGCTGCCGGCCGCGCTGCACCCGTCGCTGCGCGCTGCGAGCCGCCCCAAAGCTGCACCTGCACCAGCAGCTCGGTCTTCACGCGGCGCGACGCCTCGTGCTCGTTGGAGGTGCCGCGCTGCGAGCAGAGCGAGTCCACCTCGTCGATGAAGATCATGGAGGGCGCCATCTCGCGCGCCATGTCGAAGAGCACACGCACCTGCGACGGCCGGCGCGGGCCAGGGACAGGGGGCGGGCGCAATGGTACAGGAGGTGGAGCCGCTTGAGCGGCCATCATTGTCAGGTCATGGGGCAGAGGAGCAAGCGCGGACTGAACTGGAACCCAGGGACAAGTGTCCGACAGGCGGCGCAGCAGGGGACCTTGGCTGGCACTTGGCTGGCCAACGCGATGCGAGCCCCTATCCGGCCCCGCGCCGCTGTCGCACCATGCGCTCGCTCTCGCCGCGGTACTTGGACGCGAGCGTGGCGGAGGAGACGTTGAAGAAGGTGCAGTGCGTCTCCGTGGCGGCGGCCTTGGCCAGCATGGTCTGGGGGCAGCAGCGAAGAGCGCCGGTCGATACCCCATGGCATGGGGGTTGCAGAAGTATGCACGCGGGTGTCGTGATTTGTTGTATTGGCTGGCATGCAATGGAAGGAGTAGGACAGCGCCGGGGCACCACCGCGGCTGCCGCAAGCTGGACGTGGCAGCGGCAGCATCCTCATCCTCAGCAGCAGGAGCAGCAGTGGCTGCCCGTGTGCGGGCCCCCAGCAGCGAGCTGCAGAGGCCCGGTGCCGGCGCCCCCCGAGGCGCACCTTGCCGGTACCCGGTGGCCCAAACATGAGCACTCCCTGCGGGCGGCAAGGCGGCGGCAACGCGGCGTTGCTTCACAGCGCAGCAGCCACATGAGGCGGGCGGCTGCTACAATTCGCAGCAGCGGCTCGCGTGCCCCTTGCTCCCAACCCCCTTCCGCAAACCCGCCGACGAGGCTTGCGACTAGGCCGCAACCAACTAAAGCTTTCCATCCCCTCCCCTCTCCTTATCTCCCCTTCGTCTGCCCCAGCCCGCGCTGCACCTTGACGGGCCTCCGGATGCCCGTGAAAATCTCGGGCAGGATGATGGGCAGCACCAGCGCCTCGTTGAGCACGCGCTTGGCCTCCTCCAGGCCCGCGATGTCCTCCCACCTGAGCCACACGCCAGCACAAGGCAAACACGGTGACGGCAAGGCGCGAGCGGCAAGCCCCGAGCAGGGGAAAGCCGGTAAGCGCCGGTGCCGGGCCACTGCGCACGACTGCGTGCCCGCAGCTCCGGCTCCGGCGGGGCTGGGACGCCAGGGTGTTCAAGTGTTAGGTGAAGACGGAACCCCACGGGTGTGTGGTGCCCTGTCACGTCACACCGTGCCGCCAGGCATCGCTACCGGCCAAAGTCCTCCGCCCGTTCCATGCCACAACCATCGGCCCCTCCCTAATCCAAAGGTCGACTGCCGCTGCCCACCGCACCCCTTCCGCCATCTACTCCCCCACGGCCCCCGCCTCGGGCCCCTCGGCCTGCCTCGCTGTTGACGCCCATGTGCGCGCAACCCCACGTGCTGCAGCGCGGCCACCGCCCCTCCCGCCTCCCGTCCCGCCGCCCCTGCCTGCCTCACTTGATGTTGATGCCGCTGTCCACAATGTCGCGCTCCAGCATCTGCGCTAGCTCCTGGTCCGGACCCGCGTACTGCTTCTTGGCAGACACCGCCGCAGCCACGCCGCCGGGCCCCGGCTTGCCGCCGGGTGGCGCAGGCGCGTTGCCGCCTCCCTTGCCCGCCATGTTCTGGCGCCAGGGCTTGTCGTAGTTGGGGTTGGGGTTGGCGGCAGCACCGCCCGCGTTGCCGCCTGCGGGCCGGCAACAGCCAGGGACATCAACTGGCAGGCACGGACGACCGGCGCTGGCGGTCATTGCGTGTCCACCCCGCAGGCCGCCGCCCAGTTGAGATTCGGCCTCCGGCCGCTCGTCCCGCCCCACCTCGCGGCTGGCGCTGTGCTGACGAGGCGCGGCCCGAGGGCCCCGCGGCGTTGGCGGGGCGGCCCCCGAGCCGGTGGTCGTCCTGGCTCACACGCGCCCGGGCTGGGGGCCCGCCACGGGCGCCGGCGGCGCCTTGCGCACCGCCCCACCGCGGGTCGCGGCTGGGCGGCCGCCACCTGTCCGCATCGTTGTTGAAGTCGTCTCGGCTGTCGCGCTCGGCGCCGCGGCCATGGGCCTGATCAGACGAAAGGACATGGCAGGGCATACGGTGGGCTTGCTGCTGGCCCGCTGCTGGCTGCGTGGCGGTCAAAGAAAGGACTTCCTGGGAACTGCACGCCTTCCTCGCGAGAGCCCTTCCAAACCAAGCTCCGCCCCGACCCTGCCACCACCGCGGGCAGACCGGACGAGCGGGCATGCCCAAATCAGCCCCCTACGGTACGCAACCCCTACGCGGCCCCCCGCGGACCCCACGGCCCCACCCACAATGACAATGGGCTGCCGGTAGCCATCGTCCAGGCCGCCTGAGCCCCGCGGGTTGTCGAGCTGCGAGGAACGCAAACGGCGCCGCCTGTCACCACACCACAATGCAAGCAGGGCTTGCGGCTGCAATCAGGGCTGCCGGCGGCCACCAGGGCAGGGGCCGCGCTCCGGCCCGGCCGGCCAGGCCTTGCGCCAGCCCCAGGCTGCCATAGCAGCCCCCAGCCTTCAGCCCCAGGCTAGCTCCACGCCGGCTCTCACGTTGTCTGAGTAGCTGCCCCGGCCGCCGCCGTTGTCGTACGGCTCCATGCCGCGGCGCTCCCTGTCACAGGCGCGCGCCACCTCCAGCTCCTGCCCGACCTGCGCCCGCAGAGTGTTCCATTGCCTGCTAGCGGACGGGTCCTGGATGGTGGGGCGGTACCTGCGTGGGCGCGGGTGCCACAGTGCCAGCATGTGTGTGTTGGTGAGAGTGGGGGGCAGCTGGGTGGTCGGGGAGGAATGCTAGTGCTGGAAAGGACATGGTGAAATGGACTGCGCCTGTGCGGGCGCTGGGCGCTGGCAGCTTGGTAGCTGCTGGATGGCGGATCAGGGCTCGTGTGCAAAGGGCCACGGCTCACCGCTCGATCTGCGCCAAGGCGTTCTCATAGTACGTGACGCCGGTGGAGTAGTCCCCGGACATGGCGCAGTCACGGCCGGCCGACAACGATATGCTGATGGCCTGCAACTCCGCGCCGCCCATCTTTGCGGGTGCGCCGTGCGCCGCCCCTGGTGCTCCTGCTGTGCAGGTTGGCTGTGGAATAAGCCGACGCTTACACGGGGGCCGCGAGGCGCTTGGGGCGCGGAAGCGGGGGTTTGCGGCACGCTGGCCGCCTCGCTAGGACCCCGGCACAGCGTACGTGCTGCAAGGGCGATTTATGCGCATCAACGTGGCAGAGGAGTTGGGTGGCGAGGCTCAGCCGGAACGCAACATGCAGAGAGCTGCGCCAAGCTGCTAGGCTCGTGGAAGGTTTATGGCTCGCGCTTGAAGTAGTAGCTATGGTTCATCCTAAAATGTTATGGCCACTGTGGGCTGGCTTGGCTCTACCTAGCTGCCCAATCGCACTTGAACTGCAATTCAGGTCCCCTTGCAGAAGGTGCCCTACCCCGACTCTTGCGCAGCGCGTCCTCTTGCCACACTACAGTACAACTTTCATTGCTAACGCGTCCTGTCGCGCCAGCTCTTGCCCAGCTGCGGTGCCACCCCCCGCTGCTACACGCCGCGCGCAATGGCACTGCAAGCCTCGCCACGTCTTAAGGAATTCTGAAACGTAATATCAGAGGCGACATAAGGACCAGAGATGGATACTGCCTTCGGCACGCCCTTCCCCTCGGCGGAATTATTTGCTGCACCCGACGTCAAGGAGCTTGCTGACTCCACCGCGAGCCTCGAAAATTTTCTCAAGGGTGCGCCGACCTTGGGATTGCGGGTCCGGCTCACAAGGCAGTTCCCGGCACACAACGATTTCAACCGCCCAATGCCCCTCACCATGCCACACCTTGCACCGCCCCTGCGATAGGCCGCGGCTACATTAACCTCCACGACAGGCTGGTCCTAGTCAACGCTGGCCCTGAGGACGCACAGCGGGCCCTCAACCTCATCCAGAGCCTTGTAAGTAGACGTTTTAGGGCGTACGTCCGTGGCACAGCGTCTAGCCGACTATTTCCTATGACCCCGCCAGCCAGCACAGCATGAAAGTGTCAGCTGCTATCTACACCTGGACCTGTAGTGCCTGAGCGCCAGCCCACCTTGCGGCTTGCTGCTGAGGGCAGCGACACGGGGAGGGGCAGGCTGTTTGTGCAGGCCCAGCCAAGACGCCCTTGTCGCTGACAAAGCCCCATCACTTGGGCCGCTGCACCTCGCTCAGCTGCTGCCGGCCGCCGGCGCGCAACCACCCATCGTAGCTGCCTTGCGCTTGCGGGTCGACCACCGTGGTTGCCGCCGCCTTCTTCGCTGCCTCTTCTGGCCGCGCGCCGCGCAGCGAGCTCGCGCCAGTCCAGCCCACGTGGCACGCTGCGACGCACATCCGCGCCACCGTCGCAGCCAACACGACGCCCGCACGGCATGTCGACCAGCCCCGCGCCAGCCGCACCACCGCACGTGCAGCGCAATGGTGCGCTTCCCCTTCCGCCCGCCGCGCCGTGACGTGTTGCGCCCTGCCGTGCTGCGGCCCCTGGCTGCAGGCCTGCGACAAGCAGCAGGATGAGCGCACGCGCGACCAGCTGCGCGACCAGGCCGACAAGGACCGCGTGGACCTGGCGATGCGCGCCAAGAAGATCGAGTCGCTGCAGGCGTCCAACAACAGCCTGGCCTCGCAGGTCAAGGACCTGGAGGGCAAGGTAGGACCTCGAGGGGTGGGAGGCTTGGCACGGCGGCCGGATGGGGTGGGGCGTGACGTGCTGCAACGCCGAGAGCCGGCCCACGCCCCAGCTTGTGGGCCGAGGCGCTGCTCCTGCTGCGTGCTGAGCTGCCTTGCTCGGCCCTTCCCCTGCAGCTGCTCGCCTCCAAGCACAAGGCCGAGGAGGAGGTGCGCGAGCTGAAGCAGAAGTTGCAGTCCACCACTAAGCACCTCAACTCCTACTTGTACGGCGGCCGCGACGCCGCCGCCAAGCGCGGCCCCGCCGCCGCCGCGACCAACGGGGCAGCTGGCGGCGCCGCGGGCCCGCGTCGCGTGGCCCCCACATACGACCGCTTCGCTGACGACCCGGCCGATGCGGCCGTGACCATTCGGGTGTGTCGGGGGTTGGGCTGGCGTGAAGAAGCAGCGCGAGGTGGGCGTTCCCGCGGAGCGGCGGGAGCTGACGGTGGGGTGGTGTGCACGGCCCCGGCCGCAGAAGCTGGAGGCGGAGGTGGCTTCGCTGCAGCAGCAGCTGCGGCGGGCGGCGCAGCAGGGCGCGGGCGCGCCGGCTGCTCGCAAGCAGTCGGCCGCCGAGCCGTCGACGTCGGTGGAGGGCGGCAACGACCTGGACATGCAGGTGCGTCCCTGGCACGGGTTGTGGGCCAGTGCGTGTGCGTTCTTGGGTCGTCTGGTGGGTAGGTGAAGGAGCTGACTGGGCTTACAGCAATGCCCTTGCATGGATCCAGCCTGGGCGGGTGTAAGTGTGGTGGGGCCTCGGCTGGCGCCCGTCGGTGTGCGTGCATCCACATGGAAACGCCTTCTTTGCCGCGCGGCCCCGGTTTGTGTATGCGCGGCAGCGCGTGAGTTCAAGCCCGTCTGGGGGCTCTGGCGCCCGCCAGGCAGCCGTGACACGTGTGCGCTTCCCCTGCCCCCTGCAGGCGCTGCGCATCGCTGTGAGCGACACGTCCGCACCGCGCGGCCCGGCTAGCGTGGACCGTGAAATGGCCCGCCTGCAGCGCCGCGTGCGGGAGCTGGAGCAGGTGGGGCCGAGCCGGGTCATGCGCATCTTGGCAGGGCCAATCCACCAAGAAGCTTGCTAGCCCCTACGCGGCGCGGTGGGTCGGTGCCTCTGACGCTGTGCCCTGTGTTTGTCCGCTGCGCCCCTTCAGACCGTGGAGCACATGCAGCGGCAAGAGGCCAAGCTCACTGCGGAGCGGACCGAGCTCATGCGCAGCCTGCACGCCGTGCGCCAGAAGAATGTGAGTAGCCCGGCCCGCCCCTCCCGCAGGTGACGCGCTTCTCCGTGACGTGTCTTTGCCGGCGCTGCACAAGCAGCTATTGCCCGGCCAGCGCCAGCTGCAAGACGGTGCGTCGCACTCATGCCTCCTTCTGCGCCCCTGGCCTGCCTTGCACCGCTGCGCGGAGCAGGCGACACTGGATGCGGAGCGGCGCAACGCCGAGGACCGCGCGCAGCGCCTGCAGCGCGCCGCCGCCGACGCGCTGGCGCCCGCGGCCGCAGAGGCGCAGGCCGGGGAGCTGCGAGAGAAGCTAGCCGCCTGCGAGCGGCAGCGCGCCGAGGCGACCGCCAGGTGCGGCCCCTCAGGAGTCTCCCCACGCTTACAGCTGTGGCCCCTGCGTGCCAAGCCTGCCGCCTCTATCACTGCAGCACGTTCTACGCGCTTCTTGCCAGCGTACCGTACCGTGCCGCCGGCCGGCTGAGCGTTGGCCTCCGGCCCCATGTCCCGCTGGCGCTGCTGGCAGGGCGGACTCGCTGGCGCAGCAGCTGGCCTCCTCGTCGGCCGACGCCGAGGCCACGGTCCGCTACATCGAGACGCTCAAGCGCTCCATCCGCGCGCTGCCGCGCGGGGCGCAGGCGTTGGAGGGCCTGCAGGCGCTGGTTGCGGAGGAGCTGGAGCCATTGCGGGAGGCGCTCAAGGAGGCGCGGGTGCAACTGGAGGAGGCGCGCGCGCAGGTGGGCGCAGGGCTGCAGGTTGGCAGTGGCAACGGCAGCCGTGGAAGCTGCTCGTTGCATCCGTGCGAGTCGGCACTCGTGCGCAGCGCTAACCCGGACCCGCTTCTCCGGTCATGCCCCCACGCGCAGCTCGCCGTCGTGGAGCGCAGGGACGCCGAGGCTGCGGCCGCCAAAGCCGCCAGCCACCGGCAGCCCGCTTCTCCCTCCCAGCGCCTGCCGCTGTCGCCGGCCGCCGTGTTCGACGGCTTCGCGCCCGGGCCCGCGCCCGCGTCCGGCAGCCCGCCGCTGCTGCAGGCGCCGCCCTCGCACGCGTTTTTCAGCAAAGCCATGTCCGCGACCATGCCCTCGCCCCACCGCCAGCGCGCCGTTGCCATGGGCGCCACCGTGGGGCCGCAGCCCCTGTACCCGCTGCCGCCGGCAGCGGCCGCCGACGCGTCCCAGCCTGTGGGCATGCCGCCCTGCCACCCCAGCTACATGCGAGCCTCAGTGTCGTACAGCACCACCGGTGCGGAGGCGTCGTGGCCGGAGGGCGCCGCCGCGGGCCTGGGCGCCGACGGCGCGCCGCCGTCGTGCGGGGCGCCGTGGCGGCGCAGCCTGTCGGCAGGGCCGCAGCGCTCGGGCGTGGGGCACGTGTCCGCGGAGCGCGCTCGGCGGCAGTGGGACCTGCCCAACACCAGCAAGCGCCACCCCAGCCCCATCGACATCATCATGGAGCAGGCGAAGGACCTGCCCCCGGGCACCGACGGAACCATCTCCATCGTGTCCCTGGCGCCCGGAGTCACGCCCGCGCCGCAGGCGGTCGCGTCGCTGGGCGGCGGCATCGCGAGCTTGCCGGCATGAGGCGCGCTGGGGCCCCCGCAGCTCCGCTGCTGCGTGTTGTACATATGTACGGTTGTGTGGGTTGTTTGGCGAGCGGTGGGTGGGCGTGCTGTGGGGGCGCCGTGCATGCGCGCTGGCGGGGCAGGGGCAGGTGGTGAGCCTGGCGGCGGGAGCGCGTACGCGGTCTCCGCCGCGCGTGGGGGGGCGAGGTGCCCGGGGGCCGCGGCGCATAGAGGCAGGTAGAAGAATTGGGCGTGCAGTGTGCGGTAGCGTAGGCTTGAGTTAGCGCGGTGTTCGGGTATACACGCCCCGTGTCGGGTTTTGCGTTTCGTGGAGCTGCGGTGGTGTCGCGCTTGTAGGCTAGGTAGCGAGCGGGGGCTGTGAAGGCCAGGGGAAACGCGGGGCGAGGTGGCACGGCAAATGCGTGCTCCAAGCTAGCAAATCAACGTGAAGCGACATTTGCGTGTGCGCTCGCCTCCTTCACAATTCGCACCGACCACATGCGTGGAACCCGGCTGCCAGCTCTGCGCCCCCTTCCAGCCCCTGCCCGCCCCGGGGCGCCTCTCTGGTCACCAGCACACTCCCCGGGTCCCGCCTGTGCCACATCCTGGTCTTCTGGGCCAGCTCCCCCACTGCCGCGCGCGGAGCGCAGCCCTACTGCCGCACGTGCAGCAAGGCGCTGGCCCTCTCGGGGCGTACTGTTACGGTACCCATCTGTGGAGGCGGTGCGGCCGGCTGTGGGGACTGAGTCATGGCGAGAGAGCCGCCGCGGGTGACTACAGTACAGGCAGTCGGAGTACAGCACAGAGGCGTACACCTGTCCAAGTGGGGGGCGTCCGGTGCGACGTGCCCTTGGGCGCGCTCACTGCAGTTGGTGGCAGAGGGTTAGATGCACCAGCGTCATCATCAGCGTCACGGGCCTCAGACTCAAAGGACTCGGAGACTGGCCCCGAGCCCCGAGCCCCGCCCTCCGCCCTGCCGCCTTGCATGCCCCGCACAGCCCGGCCCCGACCCCGACCCCGGCCCCGCCCAGCTTTGTCCTCCGCGGCTCACCCCAGGAGGACAGCATGGCCGCCATGCGGCGGCATTCGCCCTCTGCGCGGGTGCGGCAGGTGGCACTGCAGCTAGGCAGTGAGGACTGCCGGCAGCGCAGCTGCGAGGGGTGCAGGGCGGGCAGGCGGCGCCGCGGGCACGCACGGCCCATGCTCTGGCCTTTGCGCAAACTCTCTGCTACGAATTCGTTGGACGCCAAACAAGCGCAACATGGGCACACACGGGTGCATGGCTACGACCACATACGGCAGCGCCTGCACGCCCCAGCCTGACGGCCCCCCCCTGCAGCGCGGCCAGCCCCCTGCCGCACCGCCGCCCAGCGCCCACTCCGTGCCGCACCTGCGTCGGCCTTGTGGGAACTGAGCCGGCCGGGGTGGGGCGGGCCTTGTGAAGGGAGCTCTGCTCCCACGGGCGGACTGGGCGCGACCTGCTGATGCAGTTGTTCCGATGCGACGGCACTGAGCCATGCTGTCCCAAATTGCCGCGACCGCATGGTATAACCGCCGAAGGCCGGCGGTGTCCTGCTTGGGAGTTGGGACGCCGCGAGCAGCGCAGCCGTGCTCCGTGCGGAGTGTGGCCGCAAGCTCCTGGCTCTACATTGAAAGCTGCTATTCTGTCGGTTCTGCGGCCCCCACCGCAGCGTCAGCAGCAAGGCAAGCAGCGCACAGGGCGGCGACTCCCATGGCCAGGGCGCAACCAGGCCCGACCCCAGGTGGCATGTGTGGCGAGAGCCCACCAGCCGAGGTTGACAGGGCCAGGGTCGGACGGAGGGTAGCGAAGACAAGGGAGTGGAAGCAGCCGTGAGCACTGGCCCGGACCCCTTCCGATGGGGCCCCAGGTCCTGTCCACTGTCTATCTAGGGTCTCCCCCGCCCCGCAGGGCCACAAAAACTCGAGTACGCAAAAGCAGCACGGCAGCACGGGTCCAGCGTCATTGCGCAACAGACCACCGGCCCCTGAAAACAGTGATACCCAGCTAGTCGGCCCGGCAGGCCCGTGGCGCGGGCGTCCCGGCCCTCGCGAGACCCCCAGCGACCTCCCGTGGTCACACACAACGCCGCCCGCCGATGGTCCTCGTAACATAGCACTGCGAGGATCCGCAGCTTTGGGCACGGCGCGCTGCACCAGACTGTGCAGAAGAGGAGCAGGCGCGGGGGATCTGCTCTTGAAAACTTTAACTCGCTTGTGTAGAGCTTGGTGCGGCAAAATGAAGAACAAGGCTGTGTGAGTTTCGAAGCAAAGAGCGAAGCGGTTTGGTCTGGGCTCGCGCATGGGCCGAAATGGGCCGGGGCCCAGAACAAGTTCGTTGAGCAAAATTCCACTCCTATTACTTAGCAAAGACCCTTTCTAGTATCTAGAAGGGCAAAAATGGCTTTTAACGGGGGTCAGTACGTCCCTCCTCACCTGCGCGGGATGTCTATGGGTGCGCCTCCTCCTCCTCCTCCTCCTGGAACTGGCGTGATGGGCGGCTTCGGTGGCTTCCCTGGCGCGCAGCCGGGCTTTGAGGGCCCTGATCGCCGGGTCGGTGGCTTCCCCGGCGCTGGCTTCCCCGGTGGCGGTGGCCGTGGTGGCTTCCCCGGTGGTGGTGGTCGCGGCTATGGTGGTGGCGGTGGCTTCCCCGGTGGCGACCGCGGCCCTCGCGGGTTCCCCGGTCCGCCTGGCCAGGGCGGCGCGCCCGGTAAGCGCTTTGGCGCGCGAACAGCGGGGTCCTCGCTGCCTGCCCTCTGCTGAGCTTGTTTTCCTTGCTCGTAGGTATGGGTGGCATGGGCTTCAACCGGCCTTATGACGACCCGTTCAAGAAGGCTGAGGCGGAGAAGGCCGAGATTGATGCGCTCTATGGCGCGGAGAACACCGGCATTAACTTCGATGCATACGAGGACATTCCCGTGGAGACGAGCGGCAAGGATGTGCCAACGGCCATCAACGCGTTCGAGGACCTGAACCTGCCCCCTGCCATGATGGAGAACATCCGTCGCTGCAAGTTCACCAAGCCCACGCCTGTGCAGAAGCACTCGATCACCATCGGTCTGGCGGGTCGCGACCTGATGGCCTGCGCGCAGACGGGCTCCGGCAAGACGGCCGCTTTCTGCTTCCCCATCATCGCCTCCATGATGATGAAGGGCTACCAGCCCGCTGCCGGCCGCAACAGCCGCAAGGCGCTGCCCGGGGCCCTGGTGCTGGCGCCCACCCGTGAGCTGACGTCTCAGATCTACGACGAGGCGCGCAAGTTCACGTACATGACCGGCCTGCGCCCCGTGGTCATCTACGGTGGTGCCCCGGCGCCCAACCAGGTGCGACCAGGCCGCTCACCTTGTGGCACAAGCGTTGTACTCCTCGCAACTAGCCTGCAGTCCTCCCTGCATCCCTTTGCTTGGGCCCGCATTCTGCTCTCAAACCGGGATAGGGCGCAGCCTGCCACGACTTTCTCCTCCCCAGGCGCTGCTCACGGCCCTTTCTTCCTACCTCCTCCCCCGCCCGCCCCCACCTCAGCTGCGTGACCTGGAGCGCGGTTGCGACATTCTGGTCGCAACGCCCGGCCGCCTGTCGGACTTCATTGAGCGCGGCCGCGTGGGCCTGTCGGCCATCATGTTCCTGTGCCTGGACGAGGCCGACCGCATGCTTGACATGGGCTTCGAGCCCCAGATCCGCCGCATCGTGGAGCAGGAGGACATGCCACCCGTGGGCCAGCGCCAGACGCTCATGTTCAGCGCCACCTTCCCCAAGGAGATCCAGCGCCTGGCCGCGGACTTCCTCGCCAACTACATATTCCTCACTGTGGGCCGCGTCGGCTCGTCGACGGACCTGATTGTGCAGCACATTGAGTACGTGCAGCCCGAGGACAAGCAGAACACGCTGTTGGACCTCATCAGCACGGTGGAGGTGAGGCACGGGGCTGGAGCGTTGGTCGGGGCGGGCAATGATGCACGGCGTGCGGCTGCATTGCTTGCACGGTGGTTTGCACGGCGCGGGGCGGTGGGAATGCAGCGCATGCCTGGGTCGTAGCAGATGCCATCTTGCGTAGTACAAAAGGCCGAGTGCAGCAGTCTGGCGCGCCTAAGCGATCGGCCGGAAGCGGCGCAGCAGTCAGGGGCATCTAGCGCGAACTCACTGTGTTCCCGTTCCTGCCTTGCCGCTCACAGCAAGGCCTGACCCTGGTCTTCGTGGAGACGAAGCGCGGTGCGGACGAGCTAGAGCGCATCCTCACGCGCAACCAGCTGCCCGCCACTTCCATCCACGGCGACCGCTCGCAGGAGCAGCGTGAGATGGTGAGCGGCTGTGCTGGGCTGTCTTCTGCGACGATTCGTGCTACTCTTGAGCGTGCTCCGCTCGGTGGTGGCAGTGGGCGTAAACGTGAACGGTGTTACGTTGGAAGAGGCACATCGTGCTCCCCCACCTCCTTGTCTAGCGACGGCCCGCTGTGCTGTGTGCCGTGCTGATTATAACCTGCACATGCTCTCTTGACCGCGTGCGCTGACTGCTTTCTCCTCTGTCTCTGCGAATTTCTTTTGCTCCAGGCGCTGCGCAGCTTCAAGAGCGGCAAGACGCCCGTCATGGTGGCCACGGACGTGGCCGCCCGTGGCCTGGACATTCCTCACGTGACGCACGTGATCAACTACGACCTGCCCAAGGACATTGACGACTACGTGCACCGCATTGGCCGCACGGGCCGCGCCGGCCACAAGGGTCTGGCCACGGCTTTCTTCACGGACTCGGACGCGCCCCTGGCGCGGTCGCTGGTGGAGGTGCTGTCGGAGACCAACCAGAACGTGCCGGGCTGGCTGCAAAACTACGCCGCGCGCACGCCGGGCTACGGCCAGAAGAGCCGCCGCGGCGGCGGCCGCTTTGGCGGCCGCGACTTCCGCAAGGACGGCGGCGGCTACGGCGGCGGTGGCGGCGGCTACGGCGGCGGTGGCGGCGGCTGTGAGTATGGGCATTATGGTTTGCAAAGCGTGCGCATGCGATGGCGATGGGCCTCGATGCAGGATGCTGCCGTGTCACGCTCGGGTCTGGGTTTTGTAGTCGCGAGCGGGGCCGGATTTTTCAGCTGCAGTGGTCACAAGGGGAAACGGAGGTGTAGGTTTGGGACAGTGTTCTGCAAACTTCTGTGGCTGAACCAGCAGTTCGGCGGCCGCTCTCTCTGCAGACCAGCGCGGTGGCGGCGGCTACGGTGGCGGTGGCTACGGTGCCAGTGGCGGCGGCGGCTACGGTGGTGGTGGCTACGGCGGCGGCGGCGGCGGCTACGGCGGTGGCGGCTACGGTGGTGGTGGCGGCGGCTACGGCGGCGGCGGCTGTGAGTATCACTCGGGCGGGCAAACCGTGGCGCAACATATGCGTCTTGTTGCGCTCTTGCTGACGGAGTTGGTGCTGCTACCATTCCATATGATCCTCGCAGACGGCCACCAGAGCGCCTGGGATTAAGCTATGGGCCGGTCGGCACCTCAGGCTGGGGTTTGGCCAGGTGCTGGATCGACGAGCGCCCGCAGCGCGGGCTCTCGTATGGTGGTGGGCTCTCGTCCGTCTAGAGTTGACGGGCAGAGGGCCGCAACGTGGATCAGGCACAGCAAGCAGCCCTGCGGATGGCGTTTGGCACGGCAGCGCCGCGCGCGCACGGCGCGTGTGCGGCGCTGCTGGTGCCGTGGCGCCGCGGGGCGGAGCGCAGCACAGCGTTTGCGCTCGGCAATGCAGTCCTTCATGCAATGGAGGCCGCGGGCTGTCGGGGGTTGACAGCAGCAGCAGCAGGACATCGGCAGCAGCAGCAGCGTTGGCAATCGGCTTTCGAATCGGGACGGGCAGCTGCGCAGCAGGTGCGGCTGCCCTTGGGAGCCCAGATCGGCTCCCGCATCGGCCGTGACAACGGACGGCCGATGGAGGCCGCCAGGCGCTGTATGTGTGCTGACGTCTGGCCGCGACAAGGGCTTGTGGAGGTCTACGAGTTGGCATGGGCAGCGAGTGGAGTAGCAGCGGCGCACACGAGACGACATTGTAGCCTAGCCGCCCACGGATGAGGTGTGCTCTCGCCGGAGCGCATACACAGAGCGCAGGAGAGCAAGCGTGCATGCGCGGACACGAGAGGCAGAGGGTTGCGGGGCCATTGCACCGCGAGTTTATAGGCCTGACCCGAGTGCTTGCGTGCGCGCCAAGGAGGGCGCGCACGTCTGAGCGCGGCGGGCCCGGGTCCCGCTGCCCTGCCTCGAGAGTCTGAGCGCGGTGCGCCGTTGGGCAGATGGGTCAGCAAGCAACTCGAGGAGGGGTTTGTTTCGAGGGGTGAAAGTGCCTTACGCGGTTGGCCGTCGCTCGGCTTAAGCAAGCTGGCAGGCCTGGGCCCTGCTTCGCCCATTTGTCTAGGGCGGGGCTGTGGGGCTTGGGGCCAAGGACGTGGCGCACGCCCCGGCGCACAGCTACGGCGGGCTCGTTTCCTGTGCGGCCCGCATGTCGACGCTGCTGCACCGGGGTGGCGAAGCCGCCCCGCGCATTGTACAGGCCGCTGAGTACGGCACCGAACACCCCCTAGGGGGGCGGTGGCGGCGCGGCCGCCCGCGCCGCCGCAGCCCCCACGAAGCAAAACTCGGACTCTCCTGTTCATCGCTCTCTCTCGCACTGCGCTCGTTATTTGCCCTTGCTGTGTTCGTTGTGGCGCTTGTGGTCAGCTGGATGTCTGTTGTGTAGCGCTCCGATTTTGGCGTCGCGCTCGTCGCTATTCGGCGGGTCGGCGGTGGTTGGTCAAAGAGCAAATAACATGTGAGTTTTGCCGCCGCGGTTGCGCTGGCATGGCATGTGCGGTGGTGCATGTGCGGGGCACATGCGTGCCGCAGATGCTGTGCAAAGGAAGATGGCCGTCGTGTAAAGTTTCGTCGGTGTGGTGGACCCGGCTCCTGTGAGAGCCTTCCACTGCCCGTTAGGTGCCCATGCGCAGGGACTGCCCTGTCCATGCGTTGCTCAGTAAATGGCCTGCGCAGCGGACCCGGCCGCATGTTAGACCTTGCTGCACCCGGGGCATGTGCTCCCGAGCTGCGGCCAGCATGGCAGCTACGTTGTCAGGGCTCAGGTGGCTTTTCTGCCCCCTAGTGGACCGGGACGGGACAAGGCGACCCCTATCCAGACCGGGGGACAGGACGCCCCTCCTGTCCACCTAGGTCTGCCGGTCTCCGCGACCAATTTGGGCTACTTCAGTTTGCGGCGTTGCTTGTGTAGGCGCCCGCCACCCTCTCAGCCAGCGCTTTACGTGCCTGGAACGCTACCCCTGGTCCTTGCACCCTGACAAGGCTGGGCCACGCTTGCGACCTTACGTGCAAAGGAATGGCGACCGCGGTGGCACCAAACATGCTCAAGTATGCTCATTCTCGAAGGCGGCATAGTATCCGGCACTCAAACGATATAGACCACCCCACCATACACTGTCGGCGAGCACACAACGGCACACAGCGCCTGACGACAGCACGGTTACTGTGCGGCGCCAGGAGGACGAAAGCGCCGTTGTTTTGGCTCTTGGCGTGCCCTGATGTGCGCAGCATCAGATAGGTAGGATTCGCATTGGGGCTGCGCAGGGCTGTGGCTGAGGCGGGAGCTGAACGGTGCCGCTCCAACCGACGCGGGGCGGGGGCCTTCAGGGGGTATGGGAAGTGCGCTACCTCAGACCCGTGAAGACTCCTGGACGCGGTGGTCGGGCAAAGACCCCGGCTTCGCTTCATACAACCCTTGGCTGCTCGCCGCGTGCCCCGAGAGGCCAGGCGAGCGCCCTAGGTGAAGAATCCCCAAAACTCCTGTCTATGGTCACACCTCTGGTGAACATGAGTACATGGCACCTTGCTTTGGCACATCAAATGGTCGTGTGGCAGGGAAAGCTGCAAGCTAGCGACATGCAGCAGCCTGGCTCTCGACAACGTAGGCAAGCAGCGCTACATGTCTTATGATAAGACATAAGCGGCGCTGTAAAGCAGCTCGTTCCCGAATGAGCGCAGGCCGAGACGCGCCCGAGAAGCACTGCCAGTTGGCAAGGGTGCGCTCTCGCCAGCTCCAGGTGTAAGGAGGTTCCTGAGGTATGCTACGATAATATGCGCGCGCAGTGGCGAGCCGGACTGGGGGCCCGCTTTCCTTTTGGGCCCCCGGCGCTCATCCTTTCTCTCCCCCGACCCCGCCGCGCCAAGGGAAGTCGCCCCGTTGCCAACGCTGCTCACCAACGACGGGTTTCACATACCATTACGCCATACCCTTGCCCCAGAGCCCTCGCTAGCCTCTAGCGGAAAAGTCAGAGGGGGCATCCCGGCCGCGCGATACTGCGTCGCGCAGGGTCTTCTCCCGCCCCCTTCACACAAGCATATAGAACCTGTGTCAAGACGTCGTCCCCGCGACTTTCCCGCCTCCGACCGAGGCCTTCAAGAGCATCGCGGCCGAGACTTGGCAAGTAGCCGTCTTCGCTACACCGCGAGCATAATACCACGGGAATGATATCTTTCTATCGATGATGGGGTCGCTGCGACCATGCGGGCTGAGGGGACAACCCAGGGGTTGCTCGCGGGCCGTTCTCGCGGGTACTGGTACTCGCTCCTCTATGCCCTGAGCCTCGCCGACCTCGCCCCTAACTATCTTACGCAGGTTATTAGTAAACCCGGGCGAAGCCGTCCTGTGCGGCGTCGCTGAGCTGAAGCCGCCAAGCTGTGGTCGCGGTCGCTGGGGTGAGCGGCGGGGCTCTCGGAGCGCATCAAGTACCCGGGGTCTCCTGGCACCCCGCAGGCCTCCCTGCTCTGTAATCACCTCCCATGATGTTGTACTGGCTTGGCCGCTCATACGGCCTCCGCTTTCCACTGTTTGCAGGTCCCACTCCCTCGCCAGCTGTAAAAGCGGTACGCAGCACTGGCGGTGCGGCATGGGGCGCTAGCACGCGCCCCCCACGGCCCCATAAGAGCTTCAACGTGGCTATCAACCTTTGCGACACGACAAGCACCATAGGTGCGACTGGTACACAATCTGCTCGACGCCTCCACGCGTGCAAGTGTGTGCCGCTCTGAGCTTCCCCAACCCCACCGACCGCAGATTTGGAGCCCAGGGCCTAATCAGCCCGGGATAAAACATGGAGAGCAACCGGCCTCCGGGCACAGGCCCAACGGGCCACCTGCCCCAGGGCCTCAGGCAGCTAGCAGCTGAGGATGCGACGGGCACCTCCCAAGCCAGCGGCCCAGCCAGCTTCCTCCCGCCCGTCTTCCCATCAACATCACAGCATGGAGACTGGGCCCTAGCAGCGGCTGGGATATCCGGGCCCAGCTCCAACGGCTTCGCGGCGCCTCTTACAGGGGGAGCCATCGGCCATCCTGGCCTGCCGCCCGGCGCCGGTGTGGTGCCCGGTGCAGCGCCAAGCGGCGCTGCAGGGTCCAGCGCAGCGCCCATGGACGTCGATGTGCATATACCGGCCGGCGGGCCCAGCGACGCCGGCGCGCCCAAGCGCTCCGGCCGCCGCAAGCCGCGCAAAGGCGGTGCGGGCCTCGGCCTGCCAGACCTCGACTCCGAACCAGACCTGTCGGACCGGGATCCCGAGCCCGAGGCCGAGGACGGCGCTGCGGCTGGCGGCGCGGCCGCGGGCGCCGGCGCCGCCAAGCACCACGCCTACCCGCGCGACGCCGACGGCTTCCCTTGGAGCTACTACTATGATAGCAGCGGCACGGAGAGCGACGACGAGGAGCTTGCTGCGTTGCCGGCGGGCCAGCACGGCAACCGCCGGCAGCTGTTTGGCGGCAGGGCGGCGCGCCGCGCCGCGGCGCGTGCGGCCGCGGCCAAGGGCGCGGCGGAGCCGGCGCCGGCGCCGCGGCCGGTGGTGCCCGAGGCCGACACGCTGTGGACGGACTATGACGACTACATCTACAAGGACATTGAGCCCAATGATCTAGACGCGGGCATCGTGTTCCCAGTGATGGAGTTTACTGAGGCGGACCTGGTGCTGCCGCCCGAGGACGAGGACGACGAGGAGGGGCGGCGGCGCACCAAGCTCAGCGCGGCGGCGCTGGCGGAGGGCGAGGCGTTCATTGGCTTGGAGGGGCTGGTGAGTGCGGGTTGGGGTGGGGCTTGCGGCGACCGGGCAGAGTAGAACTGGGGTCCGGTGGGATAGGGGCTCAGCTCGCCTTGCGTTGCTCGTGCGCGTGCATCGGGGTCGTGATCGTCAGCTTCCTTGGGCGGCCCGCTGCCGCCGTCCACCCTCACTGGCGCGCTCCTCACAGCCTCGACTGCCTTCTGTCCCCGACCTCAGATCTCCTGGGGCCCCGAGGGCGCCTTCCGCGGCACCATTGTGCGCTTCGACCCCAGCCGCGCGCGCTACATGTGGCTCATGCAGTACTCGGACGGCGACCAGGAGTGGGGCCTCGTCAGCGAGGACCGCACGCAGTGGCGCGTCGCCGGCGCCGTCCGGCCGGTGCAGTGGATCGGCCGCCCGCCCCCCGCCACCGACCCGCTCAGCCTGGCGGCGGCAGCCGCCGACGCGGTGCCGGCGCCCATGCCCCCGCCGCCGCCGCCCAAGAAGCGGGAGGTGGAGCCGCAGCCGACGCAGGTCGAGAACGTCATGGGCGCCGAGGTGGAGGTGAGCGCTGCGCGTCGCATGGGGGCCGGGACCAGCGGCGGCCGTACATGTGCGGTAGCAGCGGCCGGCAAAGGAACATGGAAGCGGCTGGCTGCGTGAAGCCGTCCTCCCGCTGGCTCTCCCAACCCATCCTGACCCGCTCCTGACCTGCTCCCCTCACCCTCCCGCGCCCTCGCCTGCACCGTCAGGTGGCGGTCGGCCGCGATGGCCAGACGCGCGCTGGCACCATCGTCGACTTCGACGCCAACCGGCCGCGCTACAAATGGTTCTTGCGCTATGTGGGCTATGCGGAGCCGGCCTACGGCGGCACCGGCGAGTGGGGCACGCTGGACGACGACAAACTCATGTGGCTCACGCACGGCTACAAGCGGCCCGTGCTCGCGGTCACGGGCGGCGTGGGCGGCGTGCTCACCATCACGCCCGCGCCCAAGCCGCCCGGCCCCGAGCCCGGCGCCATCCGGGCGCGCAAGGGCCCCTTCGGCCGCACGCAGCTGGGCATGCTGTACATCATCTCGGCCATGGAGCCGGGGGCGGACGGCAAGTACCGGCTGCCGGTGATGGCGCTGGCGGGCGGCAAGGGCGGCAAGGCGGGCACGGCGGCCGGCGGCGGCAACCGGCTGAGCAACGCGGGCCTGACCAAGGCTGCGCTGGCGGCGGCGCTGGGGTTGCCGGTCAAGCCGGAGCGCGTGAGCAGCCAGGCGCTGGCGGGCGTGCCTGACGAGTACGGCTCGACGCTGGTTGGCGCCAAGATCACGGTGAGGCCGACCTCGGGGCGCGGACAGGTCAGGGCCCGCGGGGCTCGGCGGCTGCACAGGATGCGGCGCTCCAGAGCTATGGAGCCTGGGTGCAGCCGAGCTTCGGCACGCACAGCACGCATGGCACACGCGGCAGCCTGCGTGCGTAGCAGGTCGGCAACGGGCCACACACGTCCTCCTGACGCCCTGTTCGCCCGGCCGCCCGCCCCGCAGATCACGGTGGGCCGTGGCCAGGGTCACAAGCGCACCGGCACAATCACCGAGTACGACGCCAACCGGCCCAAGTATCGATGGCGGCTTACGTTCGACGCGCAGGGCGAGCCCGCGCACGGCGGCGCCGCCGAGTGGGGCATGCTGTCCGAGGACCAGTCGCTATGGCTGGCCCACGGCTATAAGCGCAACATCACGGCCCTATCCGGCGTGCCGGAGCGCAAGCCTAAGCCGGTGGAGCCGCCGCCGCCCCCTGCGGCGGCAGCGCTGCCGCTGTCGGCGGCCGGCACGCCGGCGCCGGCGATCAAGTCCGAGGCCTCGCCCGAGCCGCGTGCGACACCGGCGGTGGGCGAGGGCGAGGCTGCATCGCCCGGCGGCGGCGGCGACGGGGAGGGCGAGGGCGAGGAGCCGCAGGCGCCTGCGGTGCCGATCGACCCGGAGATGGACAAGGCGCTGAGCAACGCGGCCTCGGCGGCGGTGGCCATCATGTACAAAAACGACCACAGCCTGGCGGAGAGCCTGGGCATCAACGTGGCGGAGCTGGCGCTGGGCGACTTTGAGGAGCTGGGCCACAACCTGGTCGGCGCTCGGCTGCTGGTGGGTCCTGCTTTGCCCGGGCGGTGTGGTGCTGGGTCTGGCCGTCGCGGCAGCCGGGGGTGCGCGCTAGTCCCCACCTAGAGCGTGTGCGCCGCTTTCGTGAGGCCAAACTCAACTGACGTGACTGCGCTCCCCCCTTGTGTAGGTGGCCGTGGGCCGCGGCGGCGCCCGGCGCAGCGGCACCATCACCGACTACGAGCCCAACCGGCCTCGCTACAAGTGGCGCCTGGTGTACGACAGCGAGGTGTTGCCCGTGGGCGCCGGCAGCTCCGCCGCACCCACCACCGGCGTCAGCGCCGCCGGCAACATCTCCATCACGCCCGCGCCCGCGGCGGCGCCCGGCGTGCTGCCGGCGCTGCCGGCGCCCGGCGCCGAGGCGAAGCCGCCGGCCGAGGCCGCGGCAGCGCCGGCGCCGGCGCCCGAGGCCGGCGCTGGCGGCGCCGCGCCGATGGACGTCACGCCGGCAGCGGCGCCGGCGGAGGCTCCGGCGGCGGGGGGCGCTGCCACAGCGCCGACCGCCGATGGGCCAGCGGCGCCGCCGGCTGCTGGCGTTGCGATGAAGCCGCCGTCCGCGGACCCTGCGGCGGCAGCGGCCGCCGGCGACGGCGCCGCCGCTGGCGGCGCGACCGTTGTCGAGGGCGAGTGGGGCACGCTGTCGGATGACCGCACGGCGTGGCTGTGCCACGGCTACCGTCGCGCCATCGTGGCGTCGGAGGGCATCCCGTCGCTGCCGGCGGCCTACCTGAGCGCCGCCGCCGCGGCGCAGGCCATGCTGGCGGCGCAGTCGCCCGCGCGCAAGCGCCGCCCCGGCTACATCGACGAGCAGGCCGTGGCATCGGCGCTGCTGGCCCTGGGCAAGCGCTTCCGCCGCGAGGCCAAGGCCGCGACGACGGGCCGCGACGGGCAGCCCGGCTCCCAGGCGCCGGGGCAGGAGGGCGAGGCCGCCGGCGCAGACGGCGCTGCCGACGGCCCCGCCGTCAAGCGCGTCAAGGTAGAGCCTGGCGTGGAGGGGGCGATGGTGGCCGGCGTCGTGGCGCCGGCCGCCGACGCCGCCGGGGTGCCGTCGGCTCTGGTTGACACTACGGGTCCGGTGTCCCCCATCGCCAACCCCGAGGGCGTGGTGGGGCTGGAGATCGAGGTGGAGCGGGGCGAGGAGGGCAAGCACCGCGGCCGCGTGCTGTCGTACGACGCCAAGAAGCCCCGGCTGCGGTGGCTGGTGCGCTACCACGACGGCAACCAGGAGTGGGGCACGTTTGCGGACGACCTGTCCACGCTCCGCGTGTACGGCGCCGTACGGCCTATCACGTGGACGTCGCGGCCGCCGGCGGTGCTGCCCAAGGGCGCCAAGAGCGCCAAGAAGGCTGCCGCCAAGTCGGTCGCCGGCACGCCCGGCGCTGGCGCGCCCGGCGGCGCGGGCGACTCGGCGGCCAAGGCCATGGCGGCGCAGCAGCAGCGCGTGGCGCTGACGCGGCGCAACAGCGACGGCGCCGACCTGGACTGGCTCAATCTGGGCAGCGGCGGCACCGACTACCGCTACATATTCCGCCGCAACGGCATGTGCCGCGCGCAGATCACGCACCAAGGCCAGGCCATCATCAGGTGCGCGCAGGTTGCTGTGGTGTTCGTGGTCGATAGTTGGGGCTGGGGGTGTGCTCGCAGCTGGACCGCCTGCCTGCGCCCTGGCATGACTGGGCCCACGGGGGCCTTACACTGCGGCGCGCCTGAGCGTTGCCAATGTTGCTGGGTCACCCTGTGTCGCTGACGCTGCCGATCTCCTTCTGCCCGCAGCCCCTACTACGACACGCCGGAGGCTGCTGCCGCAGCTGCTGACTACTACAACTACAAGCTGCGCGGCACCGCCGCTCACCTGAACCTGGGCCTCACCAGCGAGCAGCGGCTGGTGCTGGACCTGCTCAGCCTGGAGCAGCTGCAGGCGTACGTCAAGGGACGCGGCGACATCCACGACCTCACCAAGGCGCTGCTGCAGTTCCCCACGCCCGCCTGCACCACGCTCTACCAGCAGCTGCAGGTAGGCAGGGCTTGCGAGTTGCTCCACGATGCCGTGAGCTTGCTTGCCCGCCCTGCATCAATAACCTTGTTTACATGGCCGGCGATGAGATGCTACGACTGTCATCCGTCCGCCCTGCAGGTGTACCACCAGCAGCAGCGCGAGCAGGCCGCGGCCGCGCGCGAGGCCGGCGCTGCTCAGGAGGCCGCGGCGCACGCCGCGGGCCAGGCCGCAGCCGACGCGGCGCTCGCCGTGCTAGCGGCGCTGCCGCAGCCCCATGCGCACGCGCTCGGCGCGCAGCCGGTGCTGGGCATGGACCACGGCGCCGCCGGCCACGTCCAGGCCGCCGAGGAGGGCGGCGCCGTCGAGGAGGCGGACGACGGGGACGAGGAGATGGCGGAGGACGAGCAGCAGCAGCTGCTGATGCAGGGCCAGCCGGGGCCGCAGCTCGGCGACGTGCAGACCGCCGGAGCGCCTGCGGGGACGCTGCCGCACGCGCCGCACGCGCCCGCGGGCACGCTGCCCTTCCAGTCGGGGGCACCGGCCGGGACGCTTCCGCACGCGCCCGCGGGCACCATGCCGCATGCGCTTCCGCTGCAGCCCTCTGGCAGCATGCACGGCCCCGCCGGCGCGCTACCTCACATGCCACAGCAGCAGCTGCCGGCCGAGCACGCGCAGCTGATGCAGCAGGCGCTGCAGCTGCCGCCGCTCAACCCGCTCTCTGCCGGCGGCATGCCCACCGGCGGCCCCGCAGGCGCGCTGCCGCACCGGCCGCCTGGCGCACCACTGCAGCAGGCGCTGCAGCATGGCGCGCAGCTGCAGCTGCCGCCGCTGCACGTTGCGGCGCCGGGCCTGCCGCAGGACGCGCGCTTCTCCGGCTTCCCCGGTGGCTTCGGCGGCTTCAACCAGAGCGCCGCGCTGCAGCAGCTCGCGGCGCTGCAGGCGCTGGGCCCCACGCCGCCGTCCGGACCGCCCGGCGGCGGCCTGCAGCAGCTGCTCCAGCAGGGCCAGCCGCAGACGGCGTCGCTGCTGCAGCAGGGCGGTCTGGCTGGGCTGGTGCTGCCGCACGCGCAGCAGGGCGGGCAGATGCCGCTTCAGCATGGCCAGCCGCAGCAGCTGGGGCAGCCCGGCTCGCTGCTGCAGCAGCTGACGCAGCTGCAGGGCGTGCCGCAGGTGCCTGGGCAGCAGGGCGGCCCGACGGACATGGAGACGCAATGAGTGTCAGGCGGGCGGTGCGCCGGCGGGTGTTGGTAGCACTGGCGGCCCTTTGCTTGGCAGGTCGCTGGGACGGAGGAAGAGGGTCACGGTGGTGCATAGGTTGGGGTGGAGGCTGGGCGGAACGGAGCGGGCGGGGGCGGGGACTTTTGGGCGTGCGGTGCGCTTCGAGGAGAGACCTGCGAGGGGGCGCGGCGGCTGGGTGGCGCGTTGTGGTTGAGGTAGCGGCGGGTCGGCTAGTTCCGACACCGACGGACATGCAATATGCGTCGGAGGCCGTGGAGCTGTGGGTGGGCTGGCGCGGCAGGACACGCAAGGCGAGCGATGTGAGGGGTAGCGCCGTGGGCGTACGTACAGCGTGTCATTTTGCCGACCTGCCGGCGCTCTCGGGGCTTGTCTGTCCGGCGCGGTCACAGCACTCTGGTGGCAGAGTGGTGCAGCGCGCATTGGCATACTGACTGCCGTACGCCCCTGCGGTGGTGCATGTGGCTGCGGTACGCCTGTCGCGACGCGGCCCCCTCTTGTTAGTCTGCTGCCTCGTTGCAATCTCTTGCCCCCGCGGCAGCCTTCGCAGCGCGGAGCCGTCTGCCTGTCGGCTTCGGGTCGGCAGCCATTGCCACCGGACGCGCGAAAGACCTATACATAGCACAGCTCTGCATGACGTGCCGCCCTGTTTGCCTTGGCTCGACCCCCAGGCCAATCCCCTGCATGTGGCCCAAGGGAGAGGGCATGCGGCGCGTACGAAGGCAGGCGGCTCCGATGTTTGGCGCTGACCAGGGCTGTGAAGCCGACTATGAAGGTGCCGTCTGATGCCACGGGCGCCGGCGCGTCATTTGGTTGTGGCCTTGGTGCCGGGCGGAGTGTGCGCTCGGGGGCCGGAAAGCAGACCGGCTCGGCGGCCGGAGATGTCGACGTGGTCTGCCTCCGGAGGCCTGCGCCCACGCCCCCACACACGCCTGGGCCCACGCCCTATCCCACGCCGATCAGTGTGTAGCGATGGCCCAACAGGCCCACGCCTGAGCCTACGCTTGACGCCACGCCTGCGCCAACACCTGGCCGCAGCCCAAACTGCGCCCACGCCTGGGCCCACCACATGCTGACCACGGGGCCCGTGTTGATCGCTGCATCTTGACCAGCAGGGAAGCAAGCTTAACAAGCAACAACGACGATGTCACAAGAGCAATGAGGGTCGGGTCATGAGCTACAAACAAAGCTGTCGACGGGAAAGCGCGTAGCAGAGGCAAGGCTGGCATGCAGTCGACAGGGCGTTGCTCGGGTCAATACTCGAGGCCTCGCTTGAGCTGCTTGGACGCGGGCCTCACCGCGCTTCGCAAGGGTAGAGAATTTACATACCGTGTCCTGCACCGGCCCATGCGAAGGGCATCTGTGGGCCCCCGCGCCAATGGGCCATTGGCACTCCAAAGGAGCAATTGGCACCCCCTCGACACACGCGGAGGTGCGGGCGGCGCTGCCTGCGGCCTCACCTAACCCTGGACGTTTGTGCGCCCCCGTCGGGACAGCGCCTCGGCCAAGAAATATGCAGCTGTCGTGGCCCGTGTGGCCAAGACTAGCCACCTCGGCTGCGTTGTCACCGTACGTGGCGCCCCCACAAGGCGCCACGGTAGGGGTAGTCACTCAGCCGTACCCGGCCGTGCCTAAGCTATCTACTATCGTACTGTGGTCCGTGCCCGCAGCGCCTGCCAGGGCCCGCCAACGGCCGTCGCTCCTGCCCTCGCTGCAATGCCCTGAATGCCCTGCCGCCAGCCGTGTGCCCACTGCCCTGAATCGTCCAAGGGTCCGGAGCCAATGGGATCAAGAAGATACGCATGCGCTACGCATGTGTCAGCACAAAGAGCCACGGCGCCAGCGCACAATGGGGCCCTCCACGTTCTTATGCCACCGCTGCCACAGGGACGTCAGAATTCCCACAAGAGCAACATGCATTGACTCGCCTCAGTACAGGCACACAGCGCACAGTACCCACCGGTACCCTAGATACTATAACGCCACGCCTCCCACCAAGCTGCGCGCATGCTAGGGTGCCTCGGGCACCACCTCGCCGGGCGCTCCCGCTGGTGGCGATGGCGGCGCATTCGCCGCCGCCGCGGCGCCCGTTGGGCTCACACTGGCGCCCGGCTCCGCCGCCGCAGCGCCGGCAGCCGATGGCCCGTGCTGCGCGTGCGCCGCGGCGCCAGGGCCGTGCTGGCCGTGCTGGCCGTGCTGGCCGTGCTGCGGCTGCGGCAGCTCCCGCACGACCGCGAGCCGCTCCACGACAACGGACATGTCGGGCCGGCCGTGCGGGTCCTCGTCCAGGCACTGGTGGACGAGCGCGGCCACGGCGGGGTCGATGCCGCCGCCCGGCAGCCGGTCCTGCAGCCGCAGCAGACCGTGGACGACCTGGAAGTCCACCTGAGGGGCGGCGACACGCGGCAGTGAGAGGGGGGCACAAGGAGAGGGTCAGCAGGGCGCAGGGGCATCATCCCGCGCAAGGCGGCCGGGACGCGGCGGGCTGTCGCCGCGTGCGGACCCGACACGCACCTGCGCCTTGTTGAGGCCGCCGTACAGCTGGTCATCCACCCAGAATGCCAGCTGGTACAGGATCACACCTGCCGTACGGAGCGGGAGGCACGGAAGGTCGGGCAAGGATTGACGACGAGCCAGTGTGCAGCTCTCGGCAGCTCTGCACACTGGAACGGGGCCGGCAGGGACAACCGCCTGGCCCGAACCGCAGACCCACCGAAGGAATAGGTATCGACCTTCTCGTCGTACGGCCGGCCGCGCAGCAGCTCGGGAGCCATCCAGAACGCGTGCCCCGCAGCCGAGCTCGAGTGCACGTCGTTTTCCGCCAGGATGCGGGACAGCCCGAAGTCCGCCAGCTGCGGTAGGGCAGGCGCGAGCGCAGGAGCGAGGGCTCGTGAGCTGGTGGGCGGCGGCAGCTCACCAGCGGCCACCTTGAGCCCTGCCCTGCAGCGCGCTACAGTCCGTGGCGCAGTCCGTGGCGCGCAGGCGGGGCGGCGTCCCAGGGGCCGGTGGCGCACCTTGACGTCCAGCGAGGGCGGCGCCTCCAGGAGCACGTTGTTGGGCTTGAGGTCGCGGTGGATGAGCCGGCGGCCGGGCAGGCCGTGCAGGAAGGCCAGCCCCTCGGCCAGCTGCCGCGCAATGCAGGCGCGGCGCGAGGGCGTCAGCCAGCTGCGCCTCAGCCGCTCCGTCTGCATCACCCCCTGCGGTTTGCGAACAGCGGGCCACGGGGCCGCGGCGCCTCAGCCGTCGGACTCAACTTCAGGGCAACCCAACGCCGTAGCCAAGACCCCAGCCCTTTCAGTTTCCACAACACAGCCACCCCGACAATCATGCGGACCGTTTGGGCCTGTCCCTCACGCCACAGCCAGGCCCACGCCCAGCCCCACACGCCGCCGCAGCCGCAGCCCCGCACCTGCAGGGTGTACGGGTAGAAGGCCATCACCAGGCACAGCCCCTCATCCGGCAGCTCCGCGCTGCCCAGCATGCGCGCGATGCGCTCGTGTGGCGGCAGCGCCGCCAGGATGGCCACCTCGCGCTCCAGGCTGCCGGCCGCGCCACCCGCCGCGCCGCCGGCGTCCAGCTCGGGGGCCCGCGACCCACGGGCCACCTGCTTGATGGCCACCTTCTGGCCGCACCATGTGCCCTCGTACACGGCCCCAAAGGCGCCCTGCTCGATGAGGCGGCCGCGGACGAGCTGGCCCGGGCCCACGCGCCAGTGCTGCGAGAGCGCCGGCAGGTGGCGGATGTCTGCCTCGCGGCCGCACGGCCCGCCCTCGCGCGCGCCGTCGGTGCCGTCCGTGCTGTTGCCGCTGGTGCCGCTGGCGCTGCTGCGGCCAGCGGAGGCGGGCGGCACGCCGAGGTTTGCGGCGAGGTTGCCGTCGGTGGTGTGGCGGGCTTGCAGCAGCGACGGCGGTGCCGCCAAGGCGCGCGGCTCCTGCGCCGGCGGTTTGGGCGGCGAGCCCTCTTCCTGCCCGGCGGCGTGCCGCTCCGAGCGGTGGTGGTTGTGGTGGTGTTGCCGGTGCTTGCGCGCCTCGCCGCGCTGCGCGGCTTGGGCGTTGCGCAGCAGCCGAAAGATGGCGCCGTGCTGGCCAGCGTACTGCTGCGCCTCGCGGTCGAGCGAGTCGGTGGCGGAGGGGTCCAGGCCTGGCAGGGCGGCAGACGGTCCATGGGCCAGTTGAGCAGCCTAGTGCCAGCAGGCGTCTCCGCGCCCACGTCACGGCCAGCCCCAGGTAGCCCTCAGCAGCACACGACAGCCCGGACCAGCGTGCCAGTCTTCCTGCCATCCCGGTGCTCACCCCGGTCCAGCAGCAGCTGCACCATGGGCAGGCAGCCTGCTCGCGCCGCCAGCATGAGCAGCGTCCGGCCGCGGCAGTCGCGCAGCGTCAGGTCGGCGCCCGCGTCAGCCAACAGCCGCACACAGGCCACATGGTCGGGCGTGCGGCCGTACTTGGCTGCGGGGCGGGGAGGGAGCGGACGGGAAGGTCAGCTGGGGCACTGGATGCTGGGGCCCGCGCGTATGACTGACCACCGACGGCATTGGCCACGGTTGGTGGTAGGGTGTGAGCTCTGCCAGGCAAAGGTAGCGGCCGGCGCACCAGTGAGCAGCGCCGGGGAGGAGCCCACGCTGCTTCGTGCGTCGGGCACCGCTCGCAGTCCCAGCAGCGTTGTGACCGCCTGCAACGGGGACGGATGCAAACAAAAGCTGAACAACAAGGATGTGGCCAACCGATCGTCCGTGCCAAGGCCGGCGCGACGTTCGGCACCTGCCCAGCACGGGGCCCTCCCGGCGCCGACATGCAACTCCGCCGCGCCGCACCTCTGTCCTGCCCGCCAGCGCCGCAAAGTGCAGCGGCGTCCATCCGTCGCCGTCCGGCTCGTCCGGGTGGAAGGCCTTGGCGCGCACCAGCTGCGGCAGCACCCGCGTGTTGCCGCACCAGGCCGCAAAGTGGAGGCTGGTCATGGACGGCTCCTGCGCGGAAGAGCGTGGGGAAGTCAAGGGAAAGGGGCCCAGCAAGGGCTGGCACACGAACAACCACAACCACAAGCCGCACCGCAGCACCTCCCCCTTCGCACCGCACACCACGCGACGGCAAACCGCCCATGGCCTCACACTGCCGCCCACACAGCCCCGACCAAGGGGCCCACCTTGCACTGCCAGGGCGTCTCGGGGTCCTCGTGGAGCATCTGCTCCCGCACCATAAGGCCATCCACGTTGGCAGGGTGGAAGCGGCCCGCGCCGCTGGCCGCCGTGCAGCCCGCCGCCGAGCCGGCGCCGCAGCGCCAGCGGAACGCAAACGCGCCGCACTGCAGCCCCACCAGCGGCGCCAGCTGCTCCTCGCCGGGCAGCCCTGACAGCCGTCCGCAGTAGCGACCTGCGACCGCAAGCACCGCCGCGGGAGGACGTCACCGGCCATGCCTTGCACGCCAAGCCGCAGCTCCTTCACGTGAGCTCACATGGCCCCGGCATACGGAAATGCAGCAAAGCACGTCGCATGAACATGACTCAGGCGACTCGCCGTTGATCGTGAAGGCCATGGCGCGGCCCCTGCGGTTCCAGAACAGCGCCACCGTGTCGCCGCCGCGCGCCTCCAGCTTAGCCACGCCCGCCAGCGGCGCCGCCAGCGCGCCGCCGCGAAAGGCCTCGCCGTCCTTGATGCACGCCACGTGCGTGACGGGGTTGTGCATGATGGGGCACAGCAAGGAGCCGCCGCTGGCGCCGGTGGCCAGCGCCTGCAGCGCCTGCGGCGCCGTGGTAGTGCGCGACAGCTGCCCGCCGGCGCCGCCGGGCCCTAGGCCAGCGCCGCTGAAGGTGCTCTCCGAGCTGGTGCTGCCGGGCGGGAACGCGTCCTGGCGGGGGCCCAGCCCCAGCCACACGTGCCCGCCCGGCGCGCCTGCGGGGCAGCGTGCGAGCGTGGGTGGTGTGGTGGTGTGGGTCAACGTGGGAGCTGACCGCGCGCTGCACCGAGGTGACGCTCACGGCGCCAAGCTGGCTGCCTAGCTGGCGCACAGCAGCGGATGCTGCACCCACGAGTCCCACCCACAGCGGGCGCAGCCATGCCGCCAGCCCCAACACCCACCGGCCTCCAGCACTAGCAGCTCCGCCAGCAGCCAGCCGCAGCCCGGGTCGGGCACGCCGGGCCACTGCACCCACACGCGGCTCGAGTGGCACAGCGGCAGCGTGCGGTACGCGTCGGATGACTCGTCGTACTGCAGCAGGCCCGGTACCACGGCGGGCGGCGTGGCTGCGGGCGCGCCCACCAGAGAGCCCGACGGGCCCCACATGGGCAGCAGCGCGTGGCGCAGCGGCACGCCCGCCAGCGCGGCCGGGGCGCCGTTGGAAGGCCCGGCGGGCGCAAAGGAGGCGGCAGCGCCGGCGGCCCGGGGCCAGTCGTGGCTGCTCCGAGGCGCCGTCCGCGGCAGCAGGTGGTGGTGGTGAGGCTGCGCGGCGCCGGAGCGCGCCGCGCCGCGAGGGTGCGGCGCCGTGGCGGAGAGGGCCTCGAGGGGTGCCACCGCAGCCGACGAGGAGCCGGCGGTGGGCAGCTGCGGCGCCGTGGCGTGCACATGCGACGCCGCGGGCGTGAGCGGCCTGCTGCCAATCGGCGACACGGCCTGGAGGCAGCACAGCAAGGCGGGCGTGAAGAGTTGGGGCAGGCGCCGGCGAAGGGCTCCGCTGCACGTTCACGCGCCATCCCGCAACCGCACTCGCAGCACATGCCCGTGATGCCCGTGATCCAGGTGCTTGTGGGCCATGTGGGCCATGTGGGCCATGTGCTGTGGGCCGGGGCACGCACCTTGCTGCTGTCGGCGCCGCCGCTCGTCGGCGCCGGCGGAAGCGGGGCGGCTGCGGTCAGCGCGCGGCTGGGCCCGACCGCGAGCACGGTGGCGCCGGCGGCGCGGCCGCGCGGCGGCAGCGTTGCCAGGAGCGCGCTGGTGAGGAGCTGGCGCTGCAGTAGGATGGCTCTGCGAGGGCAGCAGCAACGCATAGGCCATGAGACACGGAAGTGGGCGCTTGGGCCAGGCGCCATGCAGGAACAGGCCAACTCCGCCTGGCGCGCGAACGCTGCCCAGCTAATGCCAGCAAGCCGCAACGCGCCATGAGCCACGGACCTGTTGAGGGTCGAGTAGCCAAAGGGGCTGTTGATGGGGGATACGACGAACAGCGGGCCGGGGCTGGTGGGCGCCGCAGGCAGGGGGGTCTGAGGGCCGTTGCGCTCCTGGGACGGGAGCGCTGGCGGCCTGCTGAAAGGCGAAATGGGGCAGGGCGTAGGGCTGCAAGGCCTGGCGGGCGAACCTGTCGGCGCCGCTGCAGCTGCCGCAGCCTCCTGCGCAGTCGGGGTTGCCGGCGATGGCGCTGCGGCGAGAACGGCGCGAGCTCCTGCGCCCAAGGGGCCAGACGGCCTGCTGAGCTCGGCCGAGGCGCCAGCAACCGCTGCTGCCGTTGGACAAGCCGCCACTGGCGGCGCAGATGTGGCGGGATCCAG
The DNA here is from genome assembly GCA_001662425.1 of Chlamydomonas sphaeroides. NCBI lineage: Eukaryota > Viridiplantae > Chlorophyta > Chlorophyceae > Chlamydomonadales > Chlamydomonadaceae > Chlamydomonas > Chlamydomonas sphaeroides. The sequence goes on from BDDC01000689.1 coordinate 45,948, forward strand.
ACCATCCGCAGCCTCCGCCTTGGCAGGAGAGGCAGCGGCTACCGGCGACAGAGCACCAGCCTTGTCGTTGGCAACGTGCCCCTCCAGTGCCGGCACCACTGACGCAGCCGCGGCCGCTGCTGGTGCGGCCGCTGCCGGAGGTTTGAAGGGCGACGGCCGCGCCGCCCCGGGCCGCCCAAACGGCGACGGCTTGGTCCTGGACGGCGCCGGTTGCAGCGGCGGGGGAGGCCCCGATTGCGGCGCAGGCGCCGGTTGCGGCGGCGGCTCCGGTTGGCGCTGCGGCTCCGATTGCGGCGGCGGCTCCGATTGCGGCGGCGGTTCCGGTTGCGGCGGCGGTTCCGGTTGCTGCGGCGGCTCCGATTGCGGCGACGGTTCCGGTTGCGGCGGCGGTTCCGGTTGCGGCTGAGGCGCTGGTTGCGGCGGCGGCGTTGATTGCGGCGCAGGCGTTGGTTGCGTCGGGGGCACAGGTTGCGGTGGCCCCGCGAGCATACGGGCCGCGAAGGCCAGCGCCATGGACGGCGGCTCATTCGACACGTCAGGCGCTGGCGCGGCCTCCACGGCTGCCGGCGGCTCCGGCGGAACTGGCGGCGACTTGACCACCAAGCCCTCCCCTGGCGGCTGCGGCTTGACCACCAAATCCTTCCCCAGCTGCGTCGTCTCGGGCACAACGTCCAGCTTGATCTCAACCGGCGGCGCGGTGCCGTCAGGCGCCACCGCCGCCTCAGGCGGCTGCGCAGGATCCGCGTCTTCGCCTGGCGCCCGCGTTGACGAGGCCGTGATGGCCACGGCCGCGGGCGCTGCGCCGACCTGCGCGGTGCCGCCAGCGCCGGGGGCGGGCTTGCCGCTGCCGCCGCCGGCGGCCAGATGTTGGTCCGCCGACCACCAGCTCTGCAGCGCCGCCGACTCGCCGCCGTTGACGACGGCAGCCGCCGCCGCCGCCGTCGCGGCGGCGGTGGCTGTGGCGGTGATGCTGGGCGTCGCCGCCAACGTGGCAGTACTCAGCGGCGAGGGCAGGAACGCCGGCGGCAGCGCCCTGCTGCGCTGCCGGGCGGGCTCGTGCAGTAGCCGAATAAAGGTCTGGAGCACCGCCAACGCGTGCGCCTCGTCCAGCAGGTCCAGCACCGCGCCCGAGCTGCCGTCGCCGCCGCCGGCCGGCCCCAGCGTCACGTCGGGGCCACGCAGCACGCTGGGCTCGCGTGCACTCGCTGCGCTCGTGCTGACCGCCGGTATCCAACCCGTGGCTGAGTCACGGCGGGCAGCCGTCGTGGCGCGTCCTCCTGCGCTGCCTGCGTCGTCCTCCGAGGCGCCCGCCGGGGCATCGTCCAGCTCGAGCGGCGGCCCCTCCTCGCCGTCCTCCTGCTGCCCCTCGCTGCCGCTATCGCCCTTGGCCACCGCCGCCGCGACCGCCAGGTCACACGGCGACCGGCCGCACGTGTCGCGCGCAAAGGGGTCAGCACCGAGCACCACCAGCACCTCCACGGCGCGCAGGTTGCCTCGCCGCACGGCCGCGTGCAGCGGCGTCCAGCCCTCGCAGCCGCTCAAGCCGAGGGCGCCATTGGCGGCTGAGCCCGAGCCGCCAGCGCCGTTTGGCCCAGTCGCGGCCTCCGACGCCGGCGGCGCGGCGCGCGCGTTCAGGTTGACGCCTCCGGCCGCCAGCACTCTCAGCGCCTCCAGCTGCCCCGCCGCCGCGGCCAGGTGCACCGCGGTGAAGCCCTCATCGTCCCGCAGCTCCCTGCGCCCGAGCACAAGCACAAGAGCGGCAGAGCGGTGACGCGCCACTCAGACAGCGCGACATGTTGGGCCACATGCCGACGTCAAGTGGCGGCCGACAGCGCACCCCGAGCACAGGCCCCACTGAGCCTGCCATGCCCGGGCGGGAACCCAGCACAGCCCCTCGCACCGCTGCGCCGCCGTGGAGTGGCTGAGCAGCATGGTGAGCATGGCCGCAGAGCCCTTGAGCGCGGCCAGGTGGAAGGCGGTGCGCCCTGCAGCAGCAGCAGCAGCAGCAGCAGCAGCAGCAGCAGCAGCAGCAGCAGCAGCAGCAGCAGCAGCA
>BDDC01000690.1:0-36511 GCA_001662425.1 Chlamydomonas sphaeroides
CACCCCTGACACCCCTGACACCCCTGACACCCCTGACACCCCTGACACCCCTGACACCCCTGACACCCTTGACACCCCTGCACCGTGACGCCGGCCGCCTCCCGCCCCTCCTCGCCGCCTCCCACACCCCCTTCCCCCCAAAGGCCGTGAGCGGCTCGGAGCGCAGCCGTGGTGTGACCCGCTGCCACGTACCACTAACCCCCGCCCGCTCCCCCTGTTCCCCCGCTCCTCCGCAGCCCATCACCGCCGACAGCCTGGGACCCCTGCCCCTGCGCGGCGTGCCCGAGCCGCTGGAGCTGCTGGCCTGCCGCCTGCACCTGGAGGCCGAGGAGCACCTAGCGCACAGCTGCCAGGCGGCGGCCGTCATGGCCGCAGCCACCGCCACCGCCTCGGGCACTGCCACCGGCACTGGCATAGACGAGGCGGCCACCGGCACGGGCGCCGGGCTGCTGCTCGCCTCGCACCGCTCGCTGGCTCTGCCCGCGATCCCCGTCATCATGCTGGCCGGCGCCAGCCAGGCCACGGGCGCGCGGCGGCTCACGGGCACAGGCACAGGCACGCGCGGGAGCCTGGAGCTGCGCGCGAGCGCCGGGGCGAGGGGGCGGGCGGGCATGGTGCAGCGGCCGGGGTCGGCGGTGCTGGGCGGCGCGTTGCTGCGGGAGGGGTCGGGGCAGGGGCCGGACGCCGTGTCGGCGCCGGAAGGGGCGGCGGCGGCGCTGGTGCGCGCGGCGCGGCCGGACGCGGTGGTGGCGGCAGTGCTGGAGTGAGTGATTGGGTGGGGTGTGTCAGGGACGGGCGTGGGTGGGGTGTGTTCAAGTGTCCGGAGTGCATGAATGGTGTGTGAGGGTTAGGGTTATATGTGGGGGATGGGGTGGGGTCGAGGTTGGTTGGCAGATGGCCACTGGGCGGCGTGTTTGGGTTGAGATGTGCGGCGTAGGTGCGTGTCGGCAAACGTGCGTAGCGAGCGAGGGAAACGAGCCGAGGCGAGCCAGGATGGCACAAGGGGCGGAATGGGGGCGGGCTGACCCGCGCATTAGTCGCAGGCCACGGGGCCCGCCCCCCCCCGCTAGAAGCTAAAAGTAATAATAGGTATTATGATGGTCGGGGTATCAAAACGAGCGACGGTTGCGGCGAGGGCTGCCGTGGCCCTCGCAGGCCGGCTCCTAGTAGCTGCTGCCGCTTTCCTTTCCGATGCCCCTGGCCTGGCAGGCGGTGTTGTATCCACCGGACACGGGTCGGTGGACTGTGCTGGGGCTGGGTTATGCGTGGCGTGCCTACCTGGGGTTTTGCCGGGGTGTCGTACTGGAGTGCAGCCGCAGATGGCGGTGGCGCTGCCGACGCGAACATCAATGGGAACCGCTTACCGTATGGTTATACGCATGCGTACATGTGCCACGTTGTTCTGCGAGTACGGCGATGCTACGAAAGCTGGGCGTTGGCCGTCCGGGGGCTGCCCCGCCTGCGCCGCAGGGAGGCGCGGCTCGGGGCATCGGTGCTGCCTTCCTGCGCGTTTTTCGTTTTTTTGGGCGTGGGGCGGCTCCGTCGCATCGACGACGACCCCAAACACGCCCCGCCGCTAGTATCGTCGGGACTAGTTGAACGACGATACTAGCTTTCATGGCATCGCTGCAGAGCGTAGCGGCGCGGGCGCGGGTTCGGCGGTCAGCATGCCCGGACGGCCCCGCGCTCGGGCCGCGCCGCCGCCGCACCTGCCTGGCCCCAGGCACTCACTGCCTTATGGCTCGGCGCTTCTGTTCTGCACGTGTCCTGCATTGTGGACCCAAACTGTGGTGGTGTGTGCGGTGCATTCAATGCGGGGGCCAGCAGCCGGTGCTATGCGGCCGCACGCGCGGTGGGCGCTGGGCTGGGCCCTGTGCCGCGAGCTGCCCGCCGCGCGCCGTGGTGTGTTCCTTTGAGCACGAGCAGAATTCTTTTGCATGGTGGCGCCGTACGCTGCTTGGCGTTGCGCGGCAGTGGAGGCTGCCTCGCTGTCCGGGCGCTCGCGCGGACGGTGGCGGACTGTCGGGACTTTGTCCGGCCGGTCGGGCCTAACTCGCCACGCACGCATGCTGTTGGGGAGGCGTAACCCTTTGGCGCCGGTACGCTGGTACCTGCAAGCGGGTTGGACTGCGAGCGGTCGAGTGCTGCTGGCGGCCGCGTGGGCGATGCTGTGTCACGCCTTGTCGTGCCTGGCCGGCCTGGGGGTCGGAGGACTTGATTGGGACTGGAGCGAACCGCAACCTGCCTTGCCCTGACCTGCAGCGCTGGACTTACTGGTTACTGTTGCGGAGGCGGAGCGAACCATCCGTATGCCCTGCGCGGCGTTCTTGCCATGGCCGGCTTATCCGGCAGGCGCGCTGTCATTGCGCTGCGCCATGTCTCATGCGCACTGCGCACTGCCCTTGCGCATTGCTCTTGCTGGTGGTCGGATGCGGCGTTTTTTTCATTGCATGGTCTAGTGTTAGCAGGAGTGCGTGTGTCGGAGTGCGTGTGCCACCTTACATGAGGGCCGCCGGAGCTGCGCTGTGCTGTCAGTGCGGCGGCGTTTGCGGTGCGGACGAAACCTTAGGCGCCATGCTGCATGATCTTGTCGCCTTGTGTGTCGGCTTGTAGCTTGGGCCGCAGTGGCCAGCCATGCGCGCTGGGGCTCGCTGCAGCCGCCGCCGGCCACTGCGACCCAGGCCCAGGTCCCCAGCAAGATCGCCGGCGACCGCACTCAGCCACGCACCGCCACGCAACGCCACAAGACTGCACTCCCCGCGCGGCCCTTGCCAGGGCGCCCGCCTGATGGCCGCCTTGCTGCGGCGCTCAGACAAGTGCACCTGCATCTGCAGCCCCTGTCAAGCTGCTTGCGGGCCACGGCAGCCGTGAGCCGATTGTAACGCGCGCAGGCCTTGGTGACTTGCCGAGATGGTCAAACGAAGGCCGTGCGCGGCGGCCGCCAACGAGGTTACATGCCGCCATGCGTTGTCGTTGAACTCGCCGTGTGGCGCAGTCACGATGCCACTGGCGGTGCAGGGCGGTGCTACGGGTATGCACGCGCCTGTCTGTTGCCTAGGGGCCACCACCCCACGCCACCCCACCCCACGACCCCGGCGTCCTGCGCCGCCACCAGTCCATGCACAATGTGTGCAACTGCAACCGATCCCGTGCAACCAACTCTGACTCTGAACACCAGCCCGCCAGCGGCAGCCTCGCAGCACCCCATGCCATCCCGCAGCCGGGCCGCCCCTACCCGCCCCTCGCAGCACCGCCCCGGTCGGACGCCAAGGCCGGCCTGACGCCTGGCCCCTCAGCCCGCCACTGCCGCACCTACTCGCTGTTCCACCACCTGACTAGCACGCGCTTGCCTGAGCGCTTTTGCGCTCGCCTAGCCACGCCAGCAGCTGGGCCTCAAAGCCGCAGAGGTTGAATCCACGCGCTGCGCTGCGAACTGAAGTTGCGGAGTCAAAACCCGCCCCACCGCGCCGAGTGCCAAGCCGCAACCAACATCACAATCGCGCGCTCCGCGCCCTCAACACGCGGCCGGCGCCCATGGCTCCTCATGCGTCAGCATCGTCTCATGTCGTACATTTCACAGCGCCACCGTACTGTGGGGCGCACGGGCTCAGTACTTGATCTTGCCGTACTGCTGCTCCTGGCTGCGCAGCACCTCCTCCATGCTGCCGTAGCTGCTGCGCTTGCTGTTGAGGAACTCGGAGCGGTTGCTGGCGCTCTTGCGGTACACCTGCGCGCACACGGCGGCGAGGCTCAGCGCACGACGCATGGGACTTGGCACGGAGCGTCGAGCCGCACCGCAGGCGGCTGCCATGGCGGTGCCGCTGCACGCACCCAAGCCCACCCGTCCTCCTGCGCCGCCCTCCTGCCCCACCCGTCCGCACCCACGTGGCCCTGGCACCGCCGCCCTGCTGCACGCCTCGTCTGTGTGCACACAACCAGCACGCCCGGACACACAAAACACACAAGCCCCTGCCCCTGCTCACCACGGTCGCCCTGGCGCTGCGCGGCCCGATGGCGATGTTGCTGGTCACCGCCAGCCGGCTGCCGTCCTCGCTGACCAGGTACTCCTCCGTCAGGCTGCCGGCCAGGGGCGCGGTCCACGTCATCTCCACACGCACGCCGCCTGCGGGGCAGGGACCAGGGCAGGCCGCATCCTCGGTCGGTCCTGGCGCCCAACAGCAGCCGGCACGGGCTGTGCTGGCAGCACTCGAGCGCCTGGCCGGGCCGTGGGCGCAACAGCGCCGCTGCCGGCCCCCCTCCGGAGCTCCGCCGCAGCAGGTGGCTGCCTCCAGGGCGCCGCTCAAGCGCTGCCGCCACAGTCGCGCCTTGGCGCCGCCCGGCCTCTGTTCTTCGACCCCTCGCCCCCCCGCGCCGGGAGCCCTACCCGGCATGACGCTGGCCACGGCCGTCTGCTTGCCGGAGCGCAGGTCCCGCCGCATCATGGACAGCGGCGCCCCGAACCTGCTCTTCTCCGTCACCCTGCAGCCACCAGCGTGAGCGCGAGGGCGTTGGCGAGGACCGGCCACATGGCAGGGGGCAGCGCCAAGGCGGCCTGCTGCAGCCGCACAAGCCCCAGCCCCCAAGCTCGGGTTGCCTCGCGGCAGCCGCCGCCTGCCAGGCAGGCCCCATGCGCGAAGCCGGGCCCCAGCACAGCCACGGCAGCAGCCACGGCCCCCCGCCGGCCACAGCAGGGAGTGGAGCCCCCCTCCACACGCTCCCACACGCAGGCACTGGCAGCAGGGGCGGGGAGCCCAGCGGCCCGGGACCCACACGCCGCAGCCGGACGTCCGCACCTGAAGAACGGCACGATGGTGACGAAGCTGACCTCGAAACGCCCGCCCACCGCGCCGCCGGCGCCGCCATCCTGGCTGGACGCCGACGCCGCCGAGCCGCCCAGCAGCGACCCAGCCGAGCCGGCCGCTGCTGCCGGCGGCGGCACGTGCACCAGGTCCAGGCCGTCGATGAGGCGCGCCGTCACCTTCTGCAGCCCGCCCAGCTCCAGCACGTCCAGCATCGCCTCGTACTCCTGCGCGGGTGTACGGCAGTACGGCGCCACGTGTGCACGTGTCACGTACGGTACGGCACGGAGTGGGCTCGGCGGGCGCGGCGGCGCGGGCTGCCGGAGCGCCTCGCAGCTGCGCCGCGAGCGCCCTGCGCGCCTTTGCACTCCCACCTTCCCGACATGACCCGCGCGGGCCCTAGGCCCCATGTTATAGGCTGAGCCAGCTCGCAACGCCCTCGCCCTCACCTGGATCTGGCTGTTTGCCGGGTCCTTCTCCCACAGCCCGCTGAGGTTGACGGACGTGCTGCCGCTCGGCCGGAACGGCAGCCCCCAGCCCGACGCCGACACCACCTGGACCGGCGCCTCCTCCTCGTCATCCAAGGACGCAAAGCTGCTCAGGTTAGAGCTGGGGCCGGTGGCATAGGAAGCGGCGGCGGCGAGCGTGGTACCGACGTCGTCGCCGGCGGCGGAGGCGGTGGGTGTGGCTGGGGTTCCGGCAGCGACGGAGGAGACCAGCGCCGCTGCCGCAGCCCTGAGGTCGGCGGCTGTGGACATGGCGGCGGCCACGGCGGCGGCGGCGGCTGGGTCCACGTCATCACCGTCCATGGAGGCAAAGGACGAGGTGAGCGAGTTTGGCGGGCTGACGGGGAGGGCAGACGTCATCGCCGCCAGCGGCGGCGCCGCCGCCGTCGAGGGCAGCGGCAGCGGCCTCATGCGCACGGGCTCGCCGTTGGTGTTGATGGCGGTGGCAGCCGGCGGCGTCGCGCTTGAGGCTGACGGCGCCGCCAGGGGCGGCGAAGCGGCGGAGGCGGAGGCAGCCGCCGCCGCCGATGGGCGCGTGTGGTCCCGGTACACCGACTTGCCGCTGCTGCTGCTCGGTGTGGCGCTGCTCTGCACTCGCGGAATGCCGCCACTTGCTTGGCTCCCGCCACCGGCTTTGCTCCCGCTGTTCCCGCTGCTGCCGCTGCCGCTGCTTGCCGCCGCCACCGGCTGCACCGCGAAGGGCACCATGCCGCTGAGCGCGGACGTCAGGGCGTCCACGGGGCTGCCGCCGGCGCCGCTGGAGGCCGGCGGCGCGGCGGCGTCGGCGGAGCCCGAAGGCGCCAGCGAGGAGAAGAGGCTGCGGGGGCGGCAGGGGAGGCACGTATTGCCGCCAATTCACGGTCCCAGTTGCGGCCGGAGCATGACTGCACGAGAGCTGCTGCCGCTTGGGTGCCAGGCGCTGCGCACCGCCGCTGCGCAGCCCCCAATCGCAGCAAGGGGACTTCACCACGCGGCCCTGCCCGCTCAGCGACCCAAGCTGCAGCTGCGCTGCCGCGTGCCGTACGCCTCCGCCTCCCCTGTCCCCCCCGCCCTCTCCCCGCACCGGTCCACGTGCCGCGGGCCCCGCACACACGCTTCCCGCACCCCGCGCCCGCAGCCCCACCTGCCCACGCTCCGCGCCGCGGGCCCCACCAGCGGCCCCAGCCCCCGCAGCAGCGCCGGCGCCCAGGCCGCGGGGCTGAGCGAGGGGCCCAGGCTCCTGGCGCCGGCCGGCGCCTCGGGCGAGTCCCAGATGCGGGCCAGGCGGCCGGTGACTGGGTCGGCCCAGTACACGCTCACGCCGCGGGACTGGGGCACCCGCTCGCCGTGCAGCTCGATGCGCCTGTGGGGTGGCAGGGCAGGGGAGGGGAGGGGATCGGCAAGCCCCCACCCCAGCACGAGCGCGGCCTGCGCGGGGCCACAGCACCACGCACCCCGCCACGCCCGGAGCACGGGCCGCGCCAGAGGCCCAGGGGCGCCGGCCACCGGCCTGCACCCACGAAATCCCCGCCCTCCACCACCCCAGCCCCAGCCCTCCCTCCTCACCACGCCACGCCCGCCTGCAGAACGGGCCCCTGCGGCTGCTGCTGCCCTGGGCCCTGCCCCGGGCCCTCCTCCAGCACGAACACCGCCTCCTCGGGCAGCGCCGCGAGCGCCTCCAGGTAGAAGCGCCCCACGGCGGCGCGGCCGCGCAGGGGCGCATTGAAGGGGTGCGCCACGTGCAGGTTCTCGTAGCTGCGGGGGCGCGCGAGAGAGAGGAAAGGAGGGGAGACAGAGGAAGGGCGTGGGGGAGGGGGCGGGGCGATCGTGGGGATGGGAGGGCAGGCCCTGGGCTTCGCGGCGGAGCTTGGACGCGGTGGGCGTGGGTCAGGGGCCAAGGCAGCTGCGCGGTGCCGTCGGTCTTGATCAGGCGGCGCTCCTGTGTGTGACATGGGCTGTGCCGGATGACCCAAGGGTCAGGCCCGGGGCGCACGGACGGGCTGCGGCGCGCCGCGCTGCGGTGCGCTGGGCCCCCATACAGGGGTACGCGGGCAAGCGGCTCTACCGTGCTACAGGCGCCTGGTGCACCGTGCTTGGCCTGGAGTAGCGTGGACCCGCTGTGTCGCTGGCGCACTCACATTATGTCGTCCGCCAGTAGGCTGAGCACGGCTGACACGTCCCTCCGGTTGAGCGCGGCAAATAGGCTGCCGGGTTGGATTGTGGGCGAGACAACGAGCGAGAGGAGGGTCAGCGGGATGAAGAGGACCGTACGCGGCGGGTACGTCGTAAATAGGCTGGGCTCGGGCGCGGCGGGCCCGGCGCACCTCTGGGCTGCGGCCAGGGCGTTGGGCACCGCCGGCAGGGTCGCCGGGTAGGGCGCGGCGGGCGTGGAGGTCAGCGTTGTTGTGCGCTGCGAGGTCGCTTCCTGAGTGGTGGAGTATTATGGGAGTGGAAGCGCAGGAGCGTCAGGAAGGCAAGCAGACGGCCGTCGGCGTGGAAAGCCGACGAGACAGGTGGTTGGAGGGTCGGGCGTGTGGTCTACGTGAGAGCGCGCCCAGCAGCAGCAACCCACAAGCGCGACTGCTGCACGCTTTGACATGGATGCGCCGGAGCTGCAAGCCGGCTGCAGGTTGCGAGGCTCCACCCCGTGACGCCATGGTGTTGGCAGCGCGGGTGCTGAGACCTGAGATGGCTGTCGTCGCGCACGGCCAGCGCACAATGAGCTGCTGCTGGTTGTAGCGCTGGGGTTCAAGCAGCGCGCGTCCATATCAAGAGCGTTTTGCGATTCAGGCCGTTCGGTTGGGGACGTTTTGCTCCGCTTACTGTTCTCCTTTTCGACCCTGATGTGTCTTAGTGTAAATGTTGTGGGCTCAGAGCTCTCTGAGGGTTTGGAGGCCGAGAGGGCGATCGTGCGCGACACTGGACCGTGCTTCTGCAGCTGCCGACGCTGTCCGCACAGACAATGTGAGCAACTACCACTCCTCACAACAGGCCCAGTCTTTAGACCCACAAGAGTCGACAGGGTTTCCCGCGGCCGCGCACCACGCACTGCTTCAGCACTGCGACACCCCTCCAATCGCTTTATTAGGCAACTAATCAGCCAATGTAGCTTTACGGCATGCGAGCGGAAGGAAGGACGCACGCCCGCATGCCGGAGATGGCTACCCTGGCGGAAGCGCACCGCCCGCGCCGCTGCCGGGTCACCTCAAGGCCCTGCCTGACGGCTGCAGCGCTCGTGGCTCTCGTCTGCGGCCTAGCAGCTCGGAGCGCCGTCTCGGAGCCCCAGCCGACGGGGTCGCCGGCCCCCGCGCCGGTGCCATCCCGGCACACGAACAACTGGGCGGTGCTTGTGTCCACGTCCCGCTACTGGCTAAACTACCGCCACATAGTCAACACCTGGTCCATGTACCACGTGGTGAAGCGGCTGGGCATCCCAGATAGCAACATTATCCTCATGATTCCTGGTAGGTGCGGGCTGCGGGGCCGCTTCCTGGCCTGGACGCCGCTGCGAGCCACCCGAGGCCCCTCGAGTGCACCCCGTGTGGTGGGAGCCTCTGCTCGCCACCCACGGCCCACCGCAGCCGCGCACGGCACTCTAAACCTCCGCCGCGGGCGCCCCTTTAGCCACGCCCCACGGCACGTCCCCCGCACCCCTGCCCGCCGCCTCGGCCGCCCTGCATTCCCGCCGCCGCGCCCTATCCCACGTCCCTCGCCGCCCCGACTCCCCGCCGCCCCGCCCTTACCCACCTCGTCCGCCGCCCCGACTGCCGCCTCTAGGCCGCCCGCGACACTGCCTGAGCCCGAGCAACCCGCGTCTCAACCCCACCTGCTCCCCGCCCTATTCACCACCAACACCACATGCCGCCCTGCTGCACACCCCACCCCTACCCTCAACTCCTCCTCCCGCAGACGACATGGCCTGCAACCCGCGCAACACGCTGCCCGGCCAGCTGTTCAACAACGAGAGCCACGTGCTGGACGTGTACGGCCAGGACGTGGAGGTGGACTACCGGGGGCTCGAGGTGACCGTGGCCAACTTCCTGCAGCTACTCACGGGTACGGCCGGGGAGGGGCTGGCAGGAGGAGGGGCCAAGATGCGAGGCTTGCGGACTGCAGAGGGGCGTGCGGCTGCGGAGGGACCAGGGAACCTGGCTGGGACGGAACGGTGGGCCTGACAGGCGTTTTGGTGGGGCGGCAGCGGGCGCTAGCCGGTGCTCAGACGTAGCCAGTGAGAGGTGTAACCTCCATCGGTTAGTGGCGTAGCATGTAGTAGGTGGTGGCGCCCTGGAGGTGCGGCAGCGTGCAGCAGGAATGTTGCATACCTGGAAGGCCTTCGCGGTTACATGCTGCGAAGCTGCCGCGGGCCGCTGGCCGGGCCGCCGCTGTGGACGCCCGTCTCCGCAAGCAGCCCTGTCCCGCGTTGCGCCCCTTGCCTTCCTGAGTTGGCTAACGTGCCGCTCCCTTCCTCCGCGGCCCCGTCCCTGCCCAGGCCGCCACCCGCCCGGCGTGCCTCGCTCCAAGCGGCTGCTGTCGGACGCGGGCAGCAACGTGCTGGTGTATCTGTCGGGGCACGGCGGCGAGGAGTTTATGAAGTTCAACGACGTGGAGGAGCTGCTGGCGCAGGACCTAGCGGACGGCCTGCAGCAGGCGGCGGAAAAGGGCAGGTGCGGCCGCGGCTGCGGAATCGCGTGCCTGCCATTGCGCACTCGGCAGAGGCGACAGCTGGGAAGGGCTTGCCTGGCTGAGCGGGCGGCTTACGGCCGGCTGGCCCGCGGAGAGGCACTGATGGGCCGTGCTGGGGGATTCGTCGGTGCCTGGTGGTGGCGCCAGAGTCCTTGGCGGCTGCTGCCGATGGGTTGCTGCAGGTACCGTGAGCTGCTGCTAGTGGTGGAGACGTGCCAGGCGGCCACGCTGGTGCAGCGCGTGGCGGCGCCCAACGTCATCACGCTGGCCTGCAGCCAGAAGGGTGAGCGCCGCAGGATTGGTAGGCTCGGCTCGGCGCAGTGCTGCAGGTGGGGCGCAGCGCGGGCGGGCGCAGCGCGGGCGGGAGCAGCGCGGGCGGGAGCAGCGCGGGCGGGCGATGCTGTGCGCGTCGCCATGTGGGTCGGGTGGCCAAAGAGTCATGTGGGTCGGGGGTGATGTGGGTCGGGTGCCATGTTGGTCGGCGGCAGGGAACACGCGGCTGTGCCTGCACGGCAAGGGCTGTGTGCCTCTCGAGAGCATGCCACGTCCTGCCCTTGGCCTCCCTTTGGGCCCGCAGGGCAGCAGTCGCTGTCGTACAAGGTGGACAGCGAGCTGGGGATCTCGCTCATCGACCGCTTTACGTACCAGACGCTTGACTTCTTTGAAGGCATTGACATTCAAAGCAACGCAACGCTGCAAGACCTGTTCGACATGTACAGGTGCGGCCAGGCCTTGGTGGTGGTTTCCGGGTTCCAAGCAAGGGCTTTCTGTCCGCGTCCATGGCAACGAGAGCCTCGAGCATGATTCCTGATGGCTTCCCGTCCTGCGCGTGCCCTGCAGCTTTGACTTCATGCAGTCCCACTACTCGTACCGCATGACCAACACCTCCCGCGGCGGCCCTGGAGCCGTACGGCTCACGGACTTCTTCGGTGCTGTGGCCAACGCCCGTACCGGCTCGGATCGTGGGCCTCAGGTGAGAGTGCGTGCGTCCGGGCCTAGTCGCGCCAGCAGCAGCCGCGGCGCGTGCAGTGGGCGGGCACCGGTGGCTGTACAGCCAACCGGCTTCACGGCCTTCCTCGCGGCCTTCCTCGCGCCTTCATAAACATACCATCGCCCCATCATCAGGACGCCATGTACCACGGCGACACCAACATGGCGCGCTACCTGGCGAGCTCCCTGCACCAGGACGCGCCGTGGGACATCGATACGCAGATGCTTCTGGAAACTGAGACTCAAAGCGTGGTGGCTGAGGTGGTCGATGTCACCGTAGCAAGACATAGTATGCTAGGGGTACCGTCGGGACGCTGGCTGTTGTCAGACTGCGGGCGTCATGTCGGCGTCGCAGTGCTAATTTTCTTGCCGCTCGCGGCCGCGCTCGCATTTAGATGGTAGCGTGCAGCTGCTGCTTTGTGCTGGCATGCTCGCGAGGGGCTGTTGCGCGGCGCACGGCCGTTGTGACTTTGGATCCAAACGGGGGGTGGGCCATCGCGTTCGGCAGGCAAATATAGGTCGGCCCCCGAACTGCAAAGCTTGGCAAGCTCTCTCAAAGAACCTCGTGATCCCCTCCCTCCGTGATCCAGCTCCCTTATTTATCCAACTCGCAAGCTCACAGCGATAACACGAAACGTCGCGGACGGCATCCGCGACGCCCTGAAACAGCTGCGAGACGTTCCAGTGGATTGCAGGAGCTTTCTTGTATTAACTGGACATCAGTCGCCGCAGCTCCGCCGTCGTCGCGACGTTGAAGTCCGACTTTCGCATAGGGACATGCGCATGATGCTCACCTCCCTCGCAGCGCTGCTGGCCTTGCTGGCCAGCCTACAAGGCGCCCGTGCACAGGGCGACTGGCACGTTGGCCGGGTAAGCAGGGCACCAGTCACCCCGGGCTTCAGCTTTGGCGATGGAGCTGCAGGCGTTGACCACGCCCCTTCTTTGGGTTTCCGGCGTTCCCCGGGACAGGGCACTATGTACGGCGCCGACGCCTGGTCCATCCACAAAGGATCTTGCGGCTACGGCTACATTTATCAAGACGAGCCTCTTGGCTGGAACGTGGCGGCGCTGCCCGACGTATCCCCAGACTATGCTAACAGGTAGAAGCTGCCTTCCCCAGCGTCGGAGCCCCCACCTCCTCCCGGCCCTTCCGGACACCCTCCTGGCCCTCCACCGACAGTTGTGGGACTTGTTACGAAGTCAAGTGCAACCCGACCACCTTCACGGATGGATATGGTGCGTCTCTTCGCACTGCCACGTCGAGCTGTCGCTCTGATTACCGTTGTCCGCTACGCAGGCGAGCAGCTGGACCGCAAGCAAGCGTGCTACGATGCTGAGTCATCCCTTGTATTCCGGATTACAGACACGTGCCCATGTGTCTATCCAGGTGCGACCCCGGGATCCATCGCGCGTTCCGAGACGCCGCCTTTGGCCAAGTAAAATTCCACATATGCCATCTACATCCGTGACATCCACCCTTGACATATTGCCCAAACTGATTTCGCAGACAACGCCTACTCGAACAAGCGCTGGTGCTGTGGTGACATGCCGCACTTCGATCTCTCCATCTGGGGCTTCGAGCGCCTCGCCGACTCAAAGTGGGGCGTCATCGGTCTGCAGTACCGCCGGGTGCCTTGTGACTACGTTCCTACGCGCCAGGCTGCCAACATCAGCAACCCAACCCCCGGCGAGCAGCCGCCCAGTTGGGGTGCGTCAAGAATGGGCCGTGGGCCACGTCATCCTCGCCCGTTCTCTGGAAATCTTCGCGCTGACCGCGTGCCCTCGTTCCTCTCGTGTACAGCGGTGCCCAAGAGCAAGACCATCCGAGCCTGGGAGGTGGGACCGGTCCGATATCCATATGCGCAATGCCTCCGCGCAACTCTGCACTTTGGGTCCGATCCACATCGTGCACGTTGGGCCCGTCCCACATCGTGCACGCGCGGGGGTCTGGTCCGCTTGACCGGCACCAGCCCTGTACTTCAAATCCCGCAAGCGATCGCCCCCTGTCATCTTCCGCTGCCCATGTTGACCTACTCGTGCGCTGCCTTTTGACTTGAGAACCAGCGTGGAGGCCATTGCCTTTGCACTAGACCAAACTAAGTAATCCCCCGCCACCGGCTGCCTCACACAGGAGACCAAGAAATCGACTGAGCTGGTGGCGTACTCCGGCGGCATGAACTCTGGGTGGACCGACGCAAGCTACAACGTGCAAGCAGGCACAGGCATGAACGGAATGAGCCTTGGCAGTGCAAAGGTACGGTGTGCGCTTGACCACAAGTTCCTGCCGCAAGGACGCTTCGTACGGCAGCTAGCCTAGTGGTGACGCCTGCCCCTCTTGTCGATCAGTTCCTTGCTGACCCACATGACGAATCCCTCGTTGGCCTTCGCCCGCTTCGCAGTGCGCGTCCATGCAACCCAAGGTGCGTACCGCGTGGTATGGAGGTACACAGCGCGCCGGCATTGTTGCAGCAACCCGACCCACATGGTCCCCCACTGCAGGGCGCCCTGGTCTTCAAGGCGTGGGACGGCGCTTTCGAGGCCAAGGTCGCCGTTCAGCTCTGGGTATACATGGGCACGCAGCAGCAGATCGACAAGGGTTATGTGGTCGTCATCGGCGGCAACGAGGGTGACTGCTTGGCGATCGACCTGTCTGAGGTCAAGTCAACGGGCTTCAAGCCTCGCTGCACGGAATGCGCGGACTACTGGTGCGTAACCGATGTTGGTCCCCGCGCACGGCCTTGCACGTTGCAGTCCTAGGTGCTCCGCGCCCACTGCTGTCCATGGCCGCGTGCACCTTTCAGGTGGAAGTGGGAGATCTTCCTGCCGGCTTTCGCTGGCTACGGACCCAAGGCCGTCATCAATGACCCAAAGTAAGCGATAGCCGCGACAGCCGCGAGGGCTGGGCGGGGGCAGGAGCCGCGGCACATAGGACCCGCGGGGCTTGCGCTCGGTGCAGGCATGGTTGCAGCGGCAGCAGCCACAGAAGCCACATGCCCACAGCCCCAGCAGCAGACCTCACCCCACCACGCTACCCATCCAACGCACACCAGACTCGCACCTTTGTGGGCACGGAAGCCGGAGAGGTAGCAGATGAGGATGGCGCCATTAGGACTTACTACAAAGCAAGGATGCCTTCGGTGCACGAGGCAACCCGCTCACCGAGACCCCGGCGCTGAGTACTTGCGCCGTTTTCCCCCTTGCGCCCTGGCACGCAGGTTCTTCAAGGGCTGTGGTGGCAACGCAGTCAAGGACCTGAACTACATTGAGCTGCGCAATTACCGATCAGGCGCCATGTCCATGTGCGCTGACAACGTACAGCTGGTGTAAGGCATGGGCCTGTGGGCAACATGGGCTGACTGCCAGCTCAGGGACCGTCTGTGTGTCGTGCCACGTTACAAGCAGTAAGACGTAGCAGATGCATACGCTGTCCAGATGCCGTGCCAAGGCACGAGGCAGGTAGAGCACGCGTATGGTATTGATGTGCGAGCACCATTGTGCGTGCGCCAGAGTTCATGTGAAGGAGCAAGGAGAGGTTTCGCAGCTGTGCAGGGGTCATATCCCACGCATGGCCATAGCGTGCGTATCAACAATTGAGGCTTCGATCAAGCGCACTGCGGGGTCACGAGTGTTTGGCACTGGTGGGTTGGATGCCTGTTATGTGTGGCGATGGCGGTGCGCGCTGTGTCGGGTACGATCGGGTTCGTGGTGTTTGATGGCACGGTCGATACGCCAGCCACCCTCCGCGGGGGGACATATGCTGGTGAAGGCCGATACTTGCTTTGTAAGATGATGCTGGAATTGAAGAACACTCTAGCCGTACCCACCGGGCCGTGAGCTCAAGGGTCCACGGGCGGGGGAAGTCGCGGGGTCGGGCCGCGGGTTGCTTTCCGCGAAGAAGCCGTGTCTTGCTTCTCCCAGCATCAATCAAGTACTGCTTCATATTGTCTACTGGTCGAGCTGGGGGTTACGGTCGGGCACGCGTCTGCATTCATCCGGCCAGAGGGTTCCCGCCTTTCGCGACCTCCCAGCCCCGCCCTCCTTACGTACAGCATCCGTTAGCGTCTCCACAATCTGCTATTCTGCCTTGTCAAGACATTTGCCGCGGTGTTCGAGAGCCTTTCTGAAGATCTGAGCACCCTTCGCGGACTGTGTCGGCGCGATGCCGCCCAAGCAGAAGAATGAGCTGTACAAGTGCGTCTTAATGTTGCGCAGCTGCTATGCTGCGGAGGGCCTGCGCTCATCGCCGGCGCCCCGCGTGCCGCAGGGAGAGCGCACGGAAGAAGGATGTGCGCACCACCAACATAGAGGCTGCAAAGGCTGTCGCTGATGCAGTCCGGACGAGCCTGGGGCCTCGCGGAATGGACAAAATGGTGCGGGCGTCGCAGATGGCGCGCTGCATGTTCCGACCGTGCGTATGCCAGCTCTTCTGCGCCTGACGCGCAGGTGGCCGCCCCTAACGGCGAGGTGATCATCACCAACGACGGAGCCACGATCCTTCAGAAGATGACCGTCACGCAGCCCGCAGCCAAGATGCTGGTGGAGCTGTCGAAGTCGCAGGCAGGGCCCCGCCGCAGGCCCTCGCTCCCCTAGCTCCAGCCACCCGTGGCTCCCCTCTAGAAAGCACCTCCTGCTCCCGGCGCGCACGACCGGCACCTGGGCCCCAACGCTGCTCGGATGCCCCGTCCGGTCCCAACCAACAGCTCTGTTGCCATACCCCAGTGCCTACCCGCCTCCCTGACGCTCACAACCCTTCATCCCCTCCCCCGACCTCTGCTCTGCACCTGCTTCTCGCCCTCCCGCTGCTCCATCACCTTAGGACGTGGTCGCGGGCGACGGGACCACCAGCGTTGTCGTCATCTGCGGCGCGCTGCTTAAGAAGTGCCAGGAGCTGCTGGAGAAGGGCGTGCACCCCACCATCATCTCGGACGCATTCAGCAAGGCCGCTAACAAGGCCTGCAAGGTGCGGCACACGCGCACCGGAGCCTGAGGGCTGCTCCCGGGTTGGGCTTGCGCAGTGTGAAGGGGCGGGGCGTCGACCCGCGTTTCGGCGTGGCGGCATGCTCGGCGGAAGCGGAGGCCGCAAGATGGCCAGGGTTTCTAGGGCGAAGGCGGGGCAGACAAGCTCGCGAAAAGCCGCTGTACAGGTGGCTGCACCGGAGTGCGATTGCCGGCGGGCGCCTGCGGCCGGCGCAGCGCCAGCACGCAGGAGGGTCAAACGCGGCGGCGCGGCCGCGTTGGCATGGTGCGCGCGCGGCCCTGGACAGCTGGCGCCGTGTGGAGCAGGCGGCGGGCGCGCGCAACTGCGGCCGACCGGGAGCCCGGCGTGTTAGCTACGCAGCGGGTCTGGGTCAGAGCGCCTGGCCGCAGACCCAGCGGCGACGTGCGGCCTTGTGGCTGGAGGGACAGGAGGCCGCGCAGCTCGCGGACGCTGGGGCGCCGCAGCTGGAGCCGCTGTGACCCCTCAGAGGCAGGCCGTGACCCAGCCAGCGGCGGCCTCGAGGCTGCCCGAAGGCAGCATCAGGCGTCAACGGCAGTGCTAACCAGGCCGCCGCCCTGCAGCGGGCAGGCTGGACAGCTAGCAGCCCCGGCTACCGCCGCCGGCGAGCGCCTGGCGGTTGGCTCGCCAACACCGCCGGCCGCCAGCGGCGACTTACGTGTGCCCCGCCCCACACCTGCACGGGGCCCGCCAGGCAGCCGTGCCCCTGTCCACGCCGGCTGCCAGCGGTGACGTTGGTACCCGAGGAGCCATCGCCCGCCTGTTCCCGGTGGTGTCTGTCCCCCGGCACGCGACGCTGACTCGCCGTCGTCCCCTCCTGCCCCCTGACCCTCCCCTGGCCCCAGATCCTGGAGGCCATCGCCATCCCCGTGGACATGTCGGACCGCGAGTCGCTCATCCGGGCCGCCAACACGTGAGGATCGGGGACCCTGAGGGGCTGGGCGCTGGCGCGTGTGATCAACTTCATAGGGACGAAATAGAGTACCACCTGTACGCGGCACGCCCCGGGTTGGTGACACCCTGGTCTGTGTGCGTGTGGGAGGGAGGGAGGTGTGCGTAAAACATGAGGCGCGCAGCATCATGGGGTCGCTGACTGCACACACCACACGAGAAGGGGCCTCGCCATGGGAGATAACGAACCGTACCGGTGGGGGGCACTAGGGTGTGGCCAACAGACGGGGCTCGGGCGTCAGGGCGAGAGGGCCTGGCAGCGACGGGCACTGAAGGTGGGGCCGGCTGCTTGGCCCAGGGCGGCACATGCCGTGCCGGTAGCGGCCCCGATGCAGGGCAGGCCCGTTGGCCGCTGTCGGTCGCCCTGTCGCCCAGCCCTGTGCGGCTCAGGGTGGCAGCGACGTGGAAGCCGCCGCCCTGGTTGTGCGGAACCACGCTGCTGCGCCTGGCCCTCGTGCGCAGCCTCTGCAGCACATGCTTCGAGTGGGGCCAGCCGGGTGGGATCATGTGTTACGTACGCCCCAGCTGCGGCCCACCCCGCGAGCGCCCGGCAAGGCTCGCGGGGAGGGGCGCCAACCATTTGCAGCCGCAGCGGCACGGCCAGACCTGGGGCGTGTACCGGTGACCGGCACATCGCGTGATCCAGCCTCCTTGCGCGGCACCAGTCGGGCCACGCCTTGCTCTGCAGTGTGCACTCTGCTGGGTGCAGGCTACCGCCCTAACCACGCAGTCGCGGCGCAGGCCCTCTCGCCAGGCATTGCCAGCCGCAGCAGCTATTGGAGCAGCAGGAGCAGGAGCACTGGGTGGCTCCCGTATCCCGCCCCTGCGCCTGCCGCTTTTCATGCACCTCCCGCGGCTGCTGCCGGCGCCGCCCGGTGCCGCATGCCTTCGCAGCCGCGGGCGAGGCCAGCTGTCCGTCAGTGGCCGCAGCGACCCCCTGCCGACCGCTTGCGGACCCTGTCTCTTTCCGCCTCCAACGCCCTCCTCGCCCTCCGATCAGCTTGCTCCCGTCCTCATCATGGTCAAATGCTCGACCCCGGTCCTCCTCAATGAACCCTTCCCCCGTTCCCCCCTCCTCCCTCCTCGCCCCTCCTCCCAGCTCGCTGTCGTCCAAGGTGGTGTCGCAGTACTCGTCACTGCTGTCGCCCATGGCGGTGGACAGCGTGCTCAAGGTGCTGGACCCCAGCCGACCCAACATGCTGGACCTGCGCGACATCAAGGTGCGGGGCCGGGAGGGCAGGTCTGGGGGCAGAGGGTGGGGTTGAGGGCAAGGCGTCTGCGGTAGGGGTAGGCGCGAGGTATCAGGATGGGGCCAGGTGAAAGGTGGCGGGGCAAGGTGGATGAGCAGGGCTGGCAGCCGGCATACCGGTGGGGTGCGCAGGGCTGTCACGACCGGTCACGCCAGCTGCGACCGCCCAGCCCCCACTGCACCTCGCCTGACACCCCTCCCATCCCATCCCTTCTTCCCCCCAGGTGGTGTCCAAAGTGGGCGGCACCATTGACGACAGCGAGCTGGTGGACGGCATGGTGTTCGACCAGAAGGTGCGGGAGAGGGGCGTGGTGCTGCGTACATGGTACCGGTAGCCCGCCTCGGTCGGGCCTTGTGTCGTGGCACGGTGGTGTGTGGACGGGCACGGTGTATGACCCACATTGACCAATATGTGTGGACGGCATGATGTTCGGACCAAAGGGTCAGCGGGGGTTTCATATGCAGCGTTCCTCGATCGAACCTTGTGTCGTGGTAACGTCTGGACAGCACGGTGTTCGAGCATGAGGTTGTCGAAGGGCTTCTCATTGGTAATTGCACTTGCGCTGATAGCGATGCCGCTCAGCAGAGCATCATGTGGCCACCCAGCGGCGCAAGCGCGTGCGCCGGCGGCCTCGAGCTCCGCTCTCTGCGCGCCCCACCCCTTTCCCTCCGTTCCTCCCAGGCGGCCAAGACGGCGGGCGGCCCCGTGCGCATGGAGGACGCCAAGATTGCCCTGATCCAGTTCCAGATCTCGCCGCCCAAGACCGACATCGAGAACAACGTGGTGGTGTCGGACTACAACCAGGTGGGGCGGGGTGCAGGGGATGGCGAGGAGTGGCTCAGGCTGGTGTGGGGCCTCGGAGCAATGGTTTGGTGGCGCGCGTGGCCGCGGGCGGGATGGGTCGCCTGAGCGCAACCATATCCCCTCGCGTTTGCACAGCGCACCGTAGCTGACGTGGCGTAGCACGGGTCACGCGCTGTCCTGCATCCGATCATGTCTCCTTCCCCCGCTTCCGCTGCCCCCCCCTTCAGATGGACCGCGTGTACAAGGAGGAGCGCAACTACATCCTGGCGGTGGTCAAAAAGGTCAAGGCCTCTGGCTGCAACGTGCTGCTCATCCAGAAGAGCATCCTGCGCGACGCCGTGACCGACCTGGCGCTGCACTACCTGGTGGGTGGAGGGGAAAGGGGAGGGGGAAGCTGGAAGCGTGTGTGTATGAGGGCAGCCACAGCGACGTGACGACACGGTCCCCCATGTGACCCCCCTGGCTCGTCTCTTTGCCGCGTCCGCGCCCGCATGTCTGACCCAGCACCCCTCCGCCTCCCCGCCTCCGCCCCCTCACGGCCCTACCCACCCAGGCCAAGGCCAAGATCATGGTGGTGCGCGACATTGAGCGCGACGAGATCGAGCTCATCAGCAAGACGCTGGGCTGCCTGCCCATCGCCCACGTGGACCACATGAAGCCGGAGAAGCTGGGCAGCGCGGCGCTGGTGGAGGAGGTCGAGGTGGGCTGGGGTGGGTGGGAGAGGAGGACGCGTGTGTGTTTCGTGTGCTTGCGCGCGTGTTGGGCAGGGGGCATGCACGGGGACTGACGCGCGGCTGCTGAGCAGCGCGCCCCCTCTCTCCTCTCCCCTTCCCTCCCCTCCGCATCAGGTGGGCAAGGGGCGCATCGTCAAGATCACGGGCATCGCCAACAAGGGCCGCACCGCCACGGTGCTGCTGCGCGGCAGCAACAAGATGGTGCTCGAGGTGCGGAAGGCAGGGGGCGGGGGCGAGGGAGAGGGGCGGGGGTGTGTGGGTCAGGGGACGCAGCGCAGGAGGCACATGGGCCGTGCGTAGGCTGGACGCGACAGCCGAAGTGCGGATGGGACGCTCTGCGCTGCCGAACGCTCGTCTGCCCGCCCACCCCTTCGCTCGCTCTTCGGTCCCGCAGGAGGCGGACCGCTCGCTGCACGACGCGCTGTGCGTCATCCGCTGCCTCGTCAACAAGCGCTTCCTCATCGCGGGTGGCTCCTCGCCCGAGGTGCACGTCAGCCAGCAGCTGAGCGCCTGGAGCAAGACGCTGCAGGTGGGCGTGGGGGTTTGGGGGAGAGGGACGCAGAAGGCTCGCGGTGGGGGATGAAAGGGTGGGCCACAACCGTCACACGGCGGTTCAATTGTGGCGGGCGACGCCCAGCGCCTCTGCATGCGCAGCCCCAGCCCTATCCACCCTCTGCCACCGAGCTCCGCCCCGCTCCATTCCTCCCGCCCCTCACCGACCCCCGCCCCTCGCCAGGGTATGGACTCGGTGTGCGTGCGCGCCTTCGCGGAGGCGCTCGAGGTGGTGCCGTACACGCTGAGCGAGAACGCGGGGCTGAACCCCATCAACATCGTGACCGAGCTGCGGCGGCTGCACGCCGCGGGCGAGGTGCACAGCGGCATCAACGTCAAGAAGGTGCGCGGCAGGAGCGGGTTGGGTGGCCTCGCAACAGCAGCAGCTGCTGCTGCCGTCAGGAGGTCGGTTCCCAACAGAGAGGACAGGCAGTGCAGGGTGGAGCCCCGCCCCGTCACAGCTGGCGACACATTAATTTTCTGGCGGCCGCACCGGACCGTCATGGCGTGCGGGGGAGGGGCTTCACGGTGCAGCGCATCACGAGGCGGCCCCCTCCTCTCCCTAACCTTCACTCACTTCTCCCCCCTCCCATGCAGGGCACCATCACCAACATGCTGGAGGAGAAGGTGGTGCAGCCGCTGCTGGTCACCACCTCCGCCATCACGCTCGCCACCGAGACCGTGCGCATGATCCTCAAGATCGACGACATTGTGCCGGTGCGGTAACAGCCAGGACGAGCGAGGGGGCGCGGCGGCTGTCGCTGCCGGCGGAGGGTGTTTGGAGGGGGATGGCTGGGACAAATGCAGGGAGGGGGGCGGCAGGCAGGTGGAAAGGGAAAAGGGAAGGGTTGACGGCGGGGAGCGTTGGCGTGTGGGCGTGGGTCAGAGTGCGTGTGGGCGGCGTGAGCGCGGCGCCATTGTGCCGGGCTCGGCCGAGCGGAGGCGAGGGTAGTGCGCCGGGGGCGTGCTTGGGCGAGACGTGCGGCGGGTGAAGGGGCAAAGGGAGCTGAGCGGGTGCTGGACAAAGTGGCTCCCAGGCCGTGGGCGCCTGCTGTGGCATTCTACGCGCTGAGCTTGTTCCTGTCTAGTGCAGGGGCGCACCGCTGCTGCCGGTCCTGCGCGCTCCTAGGTGCTACTTTTGCATATGATGAGGCGTGTTGCTTGCGTGTGGAGCGCGGCGTGCTGTGCGCGCTATGCTGTGGACGAGCAAAGGTTCGATCTGGCGCGCATGCGTCGCTTCTCTTTGTGGGCTCTGCTCAGACGTCTCAGTACCAAACGGCTACTTGCATATGCGACTTGCAGCTGTGACTCAGGCATGCTGCGCTTCGGCGCTCCGCTGAGTTTTGCGGGACCGCGCGACCACCTCGGCGACCACCTGCGCGCTGCCGGGCCCGAGCCTGTCAGCCAACTCGCCAGTGTCTCACAGGAACAGTACTTCACAGCTGTCTTTGATGCCCGTTCGCGAAAGCGTCACGAGGATGGAGTCCGCATCGACACGACGCTCCTGGCCCTGGCGCGCGAAACTGGCGCTGGCCTGCCTGGCGAGCAGCAGCTGCGGCAGAAGCCGACCAAGCTCGGCCGGCTTTGCAGCAAGGCCGTCGCGGAGTCGGTGCTGCGCGAGGTGCAGCCACGCCCGCTTCCCACGCCATCCCCACACGACCGCCCTGCCTTCGGCCGCGCCTGGCCCCTGCTGACACGCCACCCACATGCTGCTGAGCATGCTAGCTTTGATACGCGTGCACCACCGCCCAGCCCCTCAGCCACCCACGCTCCACCAGCCCCCCCAGCGCCAGCGCCCTCGAGTGGCCGCGGCCGTGTGCCGCTCCCCAGCGCCGCGCTCGTGCGGGCGCTGCGCAGGCGCACCCGCGATTCGGCGCTACTGCACCGCAGCCCGCAGCTAGGCCAGCGGCTGCAGCCCTGGACGCCCTGGCGCGGCGGGCAGGCGGCGCTGCTCGAGCCCCTGGGCCTGCAGCTGTCGGCACCGGCAGCCTGCCGCGACCCACACCCTTCCGGCCCCCCCTTCGACGCCTGGCCCGGCGCCGAGCGCGATGCGCTCGAAGGTTTCCTGGACGGCGCTCTTGATGGGGCCATCGCTGGCTGCCGTAGCAGTGACCCCGCAAGAGGAGGCTTTGCGGCGTCGGTCTCGGGCTCCTGCGCTGCAGCGGGCGAGGCGGCATGGCTGGCGCTGGAGCAGCAAGTGGCGGGCGAGCTGCGCACTGCGGCGGCGACACAGGCCGCGGCGGGCGAGGCGGCTCCGCGGTCAGACGGTGGCGGTGGCGAAGGCGAGGAGCGGGCGGCGGCAGCGATGGTGGGTAGCTGTGGTAGCCGAGCCGCCCGGTCCCTGCGCGTGCGTCCTGTCCCGCCTTGGAGCTGAATGCTGCTCGCCCCTGCCCCGTGCCCTTGCCTCCGTAGGCCCTGCAGCTGCAGCCACGACCGCTGCCCACACCACCGGCCCAACCACGCGCATCTACCTCATCCGCAGCAGCGTCCACCCGTGGGGCCGCGGGACCCCTAGCCACCGCGGCCGTGCGCCGTGGCGGCGCCGGTGCCGGCGGCCGCGCCGCTCGCTCCGTCCCCTCCCAGCTTCTGTCGCTCCAGCTGCAGCTGCGCTGGCGGCGCCACGCGCATGAGTCAACACATGAGCCCCCGCCAACCACGCGGGTGACCGCAGCCTTGCTCTCGTCAACCGTGGCAGCCACAGACCCGAGCCAGGCGGCGGCGACCCTCCCTCTGACACCCGTTGCAGCCGAGCCGCCAGGCCCCGCAGGCCCCGGAGCCAGCGGCTCGGGGGCTGCCCTCCTCGACGGCCTCAATCATGTGGGTCGGGCGCCCGCCGACCCACATGGCTCGGGCGATGTGGGTCGGCCGCATCAGTCACTGGACGCACTGGACCGGCCCCTGGTGCGGTCGCTGCCGCCCCCGCGGGCGCTGCTCGAAGACGGGTCGGCCGGCGCCGGCCCCGGCTTTGGTCCTGGGCTTGGGCTTGGCTCGGGAGCCGACTGCATGGAGCCGGCTGAGCCTGGGCGGCTGGGCGGAGAAGCGGACGGAGAGGCAGCGGCGGCAGTCTTCCAGGAGGGTGTTGAAGGTGCAGCCGTGGCTGCCGCCGCGGCCCAGGCGGCCGAGGCGCTGCGGGGCCTGCTGGCGATTGCCGCAGCGGAGCCGGCGGGGGCCGCTGACGCGGCGGCGGCGGCTCCGCCGCCGCCCCTGCTGCCGCGTGCCCTAGCCGACGCGGCGCGCGCCTCCCTGCAGCTGCAGCCGCTGCCGCTACCTCCAGCAGCTCCACACCTCCGTGCCCTCGCCTCCGCCTGCCCGACCTCTGTGCCGGCAGTTGGCCGCCTGCGCTGCCCCTGCGCCGGCGCTGGAGCCGACGGTGCCGAGCCCGGCGGGGCAGCGCGTACCAGCGCCGGTGCCAGCGGCGGCGGCGGCGGCGGCGGCGGCCTCCTGCGAAGCGCGCTCGGCGTGCCCCAGACCCTCCGCCGCCGGCACGCTCTCGGCGCCATCGCTGCAGCCACGCCCGCCACGGCATTGGCCCGGCGGCTGGCGGCCGCCGCCGAGGCGTCCGACCCACTTCGATCCGCGGTGCTCTGCCACAGCGCCCTCGTGCGGGCCGTTGCAGCTTGGCCCCGCGCCTCCGCCGGCTCAAGTGGCACGGACCTGGTGGCCGTGCACAAGGTCGGGGCGGCGAGGGCAGCTCCACCGCCGCCGCTCCTGCTGGAACTACCCGTACACCTACCATTCGATGGACCGCCTGCCGTACAGTCGGTCCTGGAGGCCGTCACGGCCGCGGCTGACGTTCAGGTGCCGCACTGGCGCGCGCTGGCGGCGGCGCCGCCACCGACCGGTCTCGGCGCCGGCGGCAGCGGCAGTGGCGTGGGTGGCCGTCGCCTGCCCTCCTGCTTAGAGGACATCATCGCATCCGACCTGCAGCTAAGCGGAGCCGACGGCGAGGACGCTGATGGCGCCGCCGACGACGGCGACGGCGGCGTCGCCGTCCGCACGCTGCCAATCGTGCTCCTGGCGCCCGCCTATGCCGACGGCGGTGGCGGCGGCGGCTCTGCTGAGTCCACCGCCGACGAGCTGCGAGGCGCGATAGCCGACCTGGGCTGCGCCGCCGCCGCCACCGCCCACCTGGACCTATACTTGGACTGGTCGATGACGGCGCCGCCGCCGCCAGCGACGGCGGCAACTCGCCGCGGCGGCCGCCCCGCCTCTGCGTCGGCGGCGCTGCTGCGTGAGCTGCTCGTCCCCAAGAGCATCGTGGCTGCGGGCGCCGCCGACGGGGAAGTCGAGACAGCACCGACGGCCGCGGCGGCCGTGGTGGGCAGCGGCGGCAAGCGCAAGCGTGGTGGCGGCGCCGACCTGGCCCGACCCACATCGGCGGCGGCGGCCGCTGCGGTGCCGCGGATCGCGCCACGCCCAGCGCCGGCGGGTTCCGCTGTGCCGCCGCCGCCGCCGCCGCCGCCAGCGCAGCTAGCGGCGGCGCTGTGGCGGCTAAGCGCCCACTCCGTGGCTCTGCGCTTCGACTGCGCGTCCTGGCCGGCGGGCGACCTGCTGTCCGCAGCTAGGCTGCGGCTGGGGAGACCCGTGGCGGCGCCCAAGGAGGACGCGGCAGACGATGATGCCGCAGCAGAGGCAGAGCCGGAGGCGGCGGCAGGAGCTGACGCGCCGGAGGCTGGCATGGCGGAGGTGGACGTTGGCTCGCGGCTCCCGGTGCAAGCTCCTGGTCCGGGGCGGGTCGCAGCGCCAGAGGATGGCCATGTCCCGGAACGTGAGGCGACGGCGGATCCTGAGGTTGTGGCGATGCCTGATGCCGCCGCGGCTGCGCCACTGCTGCCGCCGCCGGGCCCTCAGCAGCCGGGAAGCACGGAATGTGCCGCTGCCGCGATGTCCCAAGGCCGGGCCGGGGCAGACGTCAAGCGGCCTCGCAGCGCAGGGGCGCGGGAGGGCCCGGTCGGACCGGACCGGATGCCGGAGCAGCCAGCCGTTCCAGAGCTGGCAGCGCCACCTTGCCATGACGTCCCGGCAGCTGGGCAAGCTCACCAGCCGCCAGCGGCCAAACGGCTCCGCGCCGAGTCGACAGAGCCCGGGGGAGGCGGCGCCGCCCCCTCCGCTGGCGCTGGCGCTAGCACCAGCGGCGCCGCTGCCGCGGCCAACGGTAGCGGCGGTGCGGCGGCGCTGGCCCGGCTGCAGGCTCTCCAGATGGCGGGTGGTGACGACCTGCGGTTCTTCATGTCCGTACAGCAGGGCAGGAAGCCGGAGCCCAGGCAGCACACGCAACAGCAGCAGCTGCCAGAAGCGCAGCAGCAGCCCGCACCGTCAGCCGGGCCCGCGTCTTCTGCGGCCGCCGGCTCCGCTGGTGCTCCGAACACCCTGCGGCCGCCGGTCGCCGCCACCGCCGCCACCGCTGCGGCAGCCGCTGCCGGCGGCCGCTCGCAGGCCTCGTCCGTCGCCGACGCCGAGCCGTACGGGGATCGCACTGCAGCCCATGACGGAGAGAGTGGCAGCGCGTACGGCGGTGTACGGCGGGAGGTCGTACTGGATCTGGACGAGCGCCAGACGGGCCTGCTGGCGGAGCTGGCGGCGGCCCACGAGGCGCTGCTGGCGGAGGCGGAGCGGGCCGCGGCAGCGGCGGCACAGGACGGTGGCGGCGGCGACGCCGTCAAAGCCGCCGCGTCGGAGCTGGCGGCGGATGGTGCGGCGTTGCGAGCCGGGTTGTGGCAGGTCAGTCCAGCGCCGTAGGGCTACCCACGCCGACGTCCTTGCCCTCGCCCTTACCAGCGGATTCACCGCCGCTCCCCGCCTTAGGCCGCTCCCCCCTGCCATGCCGGCCCCTCCTGCGCCCCCAGGCTGAGCCCATGGAGGCCCTCATCGCCACCTACCAGCGCCGCCACCGGGCGGCCGCCGCCGGGTCCGGGGCGGGTGCGGGCGGGGCTGCGGCCATCCCCGCTGCGCGCAAGGCGCTGCTGCAGGTGCGCTCCAGGACGCGGCGCTCCAGCTCCCGGCGTGCCGCCCGCCAAGGGGTCCGTCCTCTCTCAGGTCCTCACACACCCTCTTCACACGAGCCTCCCCTCCCTGTGCTCCCCAGCTGTACGTTGCGATCATGGGGCTGCGACAGGCCGCCTCGGCGCTGCGCTGCTACGGCATCCGGTGCGCGGCCATCACATGCTGGACAAGGCGACAGGGAACCTCCAGTGCCTCACCTCCTGAGCGAGCACTAGCCTCGGGCTCCTCTTCCCCGAATCTCCTCACGCCGCAAGCACACCGCTTGCCTTCCCCTGCCTCTTCCCGCCCGCCCCCAGCGCCGCGCACCTGGCCCTGGGCGCCCTGGCCCGCCAGCTGCCGCGCGTGAGGGAGCTGTGCGGCGGCGCCGCGGAGGCCCTGGAGGGCGCGTACCGGTCCCTGGAGGCGCAGGACGAGGCGGGGGCAGGGGCAGGGCAACAGAGGGGCGCAGCAGCAGGGCCCGCAGGGGCAGCAGGGGCAGCGGCGGCCCCGGGGCCGCTGTCCGACCACCCTGCTGTGGCGGCGCTGGCGGCGCTGCTGGCGGCGGCCGACGCGGCGCGACCGGTGGGTATCGTGCCCTTGGCAGCACCGCCCCGTCCGGCTGCTTGGCGTCCACCGCCATGGCCCTTCGCCAGCCTTGCGAGCCATCTACCGCACCTGCCCCACCTCGGTGCCCCAGACCATGCCCCATCCGTGACCCCTGGCCCCCCGGGACTGGGGCCGTGGGTCAGGTGGCGACGTACCGGTACCCGGCCCGGTCCTTGTGCACGCTGCAACCATGGTACACTGCCTCTCCGCCCCACTCACAGGACGCCCGGCTCGCAGTCATCACCGACGCCCGGGCCCTCTTCGCGGCCTACCCGGCTGTGCGCGCCGCGGGGCTGCAGCCGCGGCACCTCAGCCCCGCGGCAGCCCGCACGCTGGCGGCGGCGGGCGGCGGCTCCGGCGCCGCCGCAGGCGCGATGCCGCCCGCCGAGGCGCTGGCGGCGGCGGCTCGCGAGGTGGAGGCCGCTGCGCAGGTGCGGTCCCTGGCGCAGCGTGCCTCGCGTAGGCCCTTCGGCCCCTGTCTGCCTCGCGCTGGTCCGTGGGCGGGCTCTTTGTAATCCGCTTGCGACCGTCAACTGCGCGTCGGATTCTTTGCTCGACCCTCGCTTCAAACGGTGCCTTGGGGTTCCTCTCCTGCCCAGTCCCTGCCCCAGTGCTCCCCTCCACTCCCTTCCCCACCCACCCCCGCAGCCCGGCTCCGTGCTGCTGGTGGGCTACACCCAGGCCGCCAGCCCCGCTGCCCCCCTGGCCGCCTTCACCGCCCTCGCCATCATCGCACCCGACCGCAGCGCCGCCTGGGGCCCAGCTGCCGCGGCGGAGCTGGGCGGCGGGGGCGCGAGGGCGGGCGACGGCGGCTGCGGCGCTTGGGGTGCGGTCCCAAGGAAGCTGCGCGAGGCAGCGGCCGACAGGTGGGCCTCCCGGAGGGGCAGCACCTCTGGCCAGTGGGCGGGCGGTCATGGGCCCTGGGGAAGGGCATGGAGGAGTAGGTGGCCGGGAGGGGATGCGAGCAGGGACCACGAGGGCGGGGATCTGACACTGGCGTTGCCTGCCCCCCAGGCCCCCTCCCCAAGGCCCCCTTCCCAAGGTCCCCTCCCCAAGGCCCCCTGCCCACCCACTGGACGCCCAACCCCACAGGCACCTGCTGCTCACGCGGCCTCCGGCCCCCAGCCGCCTGGTACCCCACATGCAGCCCCAGTCCCGGGAGCAGCCGCACGAGGCCGGAGCAGCCGTTCCGGCCGCTCCGGCGGCCTGTGCCGCTGCGGGCAGCCCTGCGGCGGAGCCGACAGCTGCGGCAGCTGCAGCAGCTGCAGCGGCGGCGGCGGCCAGCCAGCGCCACCTGCACAGCCAGGGCCACGGCCCGAGCAAGGGCCAGGTTCAAGGCCCCATCCAGGCGGAGCCTGCGCTCGGCAGTCAGCGCCACCTGCACAGCCCCGGCCCCAGCCCCAGCCAGGGCCCCAGCCAGCACCCCGCCGACGCCTGTGAGGGTGGCCGAGGCAGTCAGGCGCCCCTGCAGCTGGACGACCAGGGTCGGCCGCCGCTGCAGCCGACCAGCCAGGGGCGAGCGGTGCAGGAGGAGCGCCAGGCGGGGCTCGAGCGATGGACGCCGCCGGGCCCCGGGCACAGCCAGGGGCCACCGGCGCGGGAGGAGCAGGCGCAGCGATGGAGGCCGCCGGGCCCGGGCCCCAGCCAGCAAGGCGGCCGGGGGCCCAGCCAAGAGCCCAGCTTGGGCCCGGGGCCCGGCCAGCAGCAGCCCCCTCCACAGCGGCAGCCCCAAGGCCATGAGGAAGCCTGGGGACAGCCGCAGCCCGCTGCCGCTCACCGCCCGCCCCCTACCTACGATGTCGCGGCCGCGGCCTCGTCAGCGGCGGCGGCGCAGCCGGCTGCCGCCGCAGCCGCGGCGGCCCCCGGCGGCGGCCGCTGTGTGGTCCTCAGCTCGGCGCCCGGCAGCGTACTGCGCAGCCGGCCGGGACTGTACGGCGAGCTGGTGAGCAGCTGCGCAAGTACGGCGTACGTGTGCGAGTTAGGCAAGCAAGCTAGCTGTGAACTGCCGGCGTAGCGGCGCCACTCTCCCTCACGCACGCGAGTCTCGATACCAACGCTTTCCTCCCTCGTACGGCATGCCTACAACCCCGCCCCAGGTCCGGCGCTGCGAGGCGGTCCACGGGCTTGAGGTGGCGGAGCGGCCCCTGGACCTGGCGGACCTCGTGACGGGACCGGCGGCGGCGGCGGCGGTGTGGCCCTTCACGCCCCCGCCGCCGCCGCAGGGGCAGCAGCGGCACGGCGGTGCGGGCGGCGGCGGCAAGTCGGAGGAGGAGGTGGGGCGCTGTCGAGCGGCTGTCTCCCTGGCTTTGGCCTATTCGTCTCTCCGCCCGCCCGCTGCTGCCCTTCTCCCTCGCCCAATGCCACGGTAGCCTCCCTCTCCTCACCCTCCTCGTGCTCTCCCGCGGTCCCGACCCCTCTCCCCACCCACCCACAGGTATCCTCCGTGGTGTCCGCTCTGCTGCCCCTCATGGCGCAGCGGCTGCTGTCGCTGTCGCTCCGCTACGGCCGGGCCACCGTGGTGTTCGAGGGGCCGCAGAGGCTGGGGGCGGCGCTGCTGCGGCAGGCGGGCGCGCTGCAGGCGGCGGCGGCTGCCGCGGGGCTGCGGCTGGTGCTGCTCGCCACGTCGTCGGAGCAGGCGACGCAGGTGGGAGGGCGGGGGGGTCATGGGCGAGTAGGAGGAAGGGGGCTGGGGTTACAACCGCAGCGGCACAGGCTGCTGCCGCTGCGGCTCACCATCTCCCTGCGCTCAGCTCGCACCCGCATGGCCCCCCCTTTCCCCCATGCCCCTGCCCCTTACGCACACGTTTCTAACCAGCCGCCCCGCCCCTTCGAACCCCCTGCTTTCCTGCCCGTAGCATGCGCTTCTCGCGGCGCTTGACGCAGAGGCCGCCGCCGCCGCCAGACCCGCCGCCGCCGCCCTCGAGCCGCGGCCGCCGCCGTTGGCCCCGCTGGAGGAGCAGCCCTCCGCGGCCGAGGCCCTGCTCACCGCCATGCCCTGCCTCAACCCGCTCAGCGCCGCAGCCCTGCTAGGCACCGGCCTGCCGCTGCGGCTGCTACTGCCCGCGCTGCTGCACGCCACCGCCGCCGCGGCCGCGACGGCCGCCGGAGGCGGCCAGGCGGCGGCGCCGCCGGCGCCGGCGCCCGGCGCCCCGGCGGCGGCGGCGGCCGCGGTGGCGGCGGTGCTGCCTGCGCTGCCGCCGGGCGGCCTCAGGTACCTGGCGGCGCACCTGGCGGCTGTGCGGTCCGAGCAGCGGCGTGGGCGGCAGGCTGCCGAGCAGGCGGCGCGGCAGGCGGCGTGGCAGGCGCCGGAGCGGCAGCAGGCGGCGATGGCGCAGCCCCACCCCCACGGCCACGGCCAGCCCCAGCTGCACCATGGCGAGCCCCACCACGGCGGCCACTACGCCAAGCAGCCGCAGCACCAGCAGCACCTGCAGATGCAACAACAGCTGGCTGGGCACAGCATCCGCCGCCAGCAGCAGCAGCCGCACGAGCAACGGTCCCGCCGCCATGAGGCGCCGTCCGCCCGCCGGCATGACCACTTCGAGACGCCGCAGCCGCCGGCGCCGCACGCACACGCGCAGCAGCGCCGCGCCGCCCACGCCGCCGCCGGCATGCCGTACGGCGCGCAGCAGCAGCAGCAGGAGCAGGAGCCGTACGACAACGAGCCGCTGCACGACATAGATCTGGACCTGGATGCGGACGTGAACATGGGCCAGGACGAACTGCCTGCTGAGTACATGACGTTGCGCGGCGGCCGCCAACCGCCGCAGCAACGGCCCGCCCAGTCGTACGGTGGCGGCGGCGGCCACCTGCAAAACACGTACGGCCACCAGCAGGACCCGTACGGCGTGCACGACAGCGCTGCGTACGACGACGACGTCATAATGATGGACGACGACGACGACGTTGTACCGCTGCAGCACGACATCCGTACGCCTTTCATGTACGGCAGCGCCCACAGCCGCGGCCGACCGTCAGCGGCTAGTTGCGGTGGCGGCGGCGGCGGCGCGCCGCCGCCACCCGAGCTGGAGCTGTCGCACGATGCGGACCTGCTCGGGGACGACGAGCATGGGCCCGCCACTCGGCTGCGGCGGTACGGCACCAGCGGTGGACTGCGGCCGCCGGTGTCTCAGCTGGCGGCTCAGCTGCGGCTGTCGAGCGTCCACGGGCCTGGCGGCGGCGGCGGCGGTGGCTATGGCGGCGGCGGCGGCGGCGTTATGAGCTCGGAGCGAGGACAAGCGGCCGGCTTGGATCCTGTCCGGGGCCCCGGCATGGATCCGATGGATCCGGATATCGACATCGATATAGATCTGGATCTCGATGACGATGTGGATCCGGCCAGTCTGCCGTTGGGCGGCCGGTGGAGGCCCGGCGCCGCGGCGCCTGGCGCGGCCGGTGGCGCTAGCCGCGCGCGGGGCCAGCCCGCGGCCGGCGGCGCAACCGCAGCCCCACCGGCGACGGCGGCGGTGCCGCCGCTGCGGAGGCCCCCCCTGGTCGGGACTGACGCACCCCGTGGCTTGGGCGCGGCCAGCGGGAGCCGGGCCGGCGGCGGGGTCGGGGGCCGCCTGCCGGCGGCGGTGGGTCCGGCGGCGGCACGGGTGGACCGCGCGTCGCTGGACGCCGATGGACTCCTGGTGCGGGGGATGGATGGGCGGCTGACGCGTGGGCGTGGGTGATGGAATCAATCATGGCGCCCCGCGTTCTCGTGTGTGCGTCGAATTGCCCTCCCATTCGCACATTTGCGGCACCACCACCACTCAACTACCGGTGTCACCTTGATCCCCGCTCGTCCTCGGGGTCCCCTCAGGACGACTTCCTTGCGCAGCGGAGACCAGCTGGGGCAGCGCCAGGCGCAGGAGCAGTCGGGGCTGCAGGAGCTGGGGGCGCGGGTGGTCTCAAGCGGATGCAGCCGGGGCCTGCAGCTGTGGCGGCGATAGGAGCCCGTGCCGGCGCCTGGGGCTCGGCGGCAGCGGCGGCGGGCGGGCCTGCTGCTGCTGCTGCTCCAGCGGGTGCCGGCGCTGGGGGCGTCGGAGGTGGCGGTGAGGCAGCGGCGGCAGGTGGTGGGGTGTTCGGGGCGTTCGCGCGGCCGGGGGCGGCGGTGGGCGGCGCCGGCGTGGGAGGGCGAGGGGCCGGTGGCTGGCGGGGAGGGGCGCGGGGCCGTGGCCGTTTTGGGCGGCGTTGAAACGACGCCATTGGAGGGTGAGCGACTCACGAGGGAGCTATCCCATGATGCATATGGATATTCAGAGCATGGGGGCGAAGGGTGGAGAAGAGGGCTGTGTGCAGGAGACAGGAGGAGAACGCGAGTGGCGCGGGCAAGGGGTCGCGCCGCGGCGTGTGTGTATCCAGCGTGCTCGCCTGCACTTGCCACGCTCGCCACTAAGTAGGATTGGCTATTCTATAACCCAGCATCGCTGCTCAACGTTGTCAGACACAGTTGTGCCATCGCACAGACGACAGAGTCGCCGCACCAGGCGCCACGCAGACGTGCACCATTGTGACACGATCAAGATACACCAGAAGCTATTTCACGCGGCCGCACTTGGAAACATGCAGAGCAGCGCAGCGATGATGCTGCGCGCATCCGGCCTGGCGCTGCGACCCTTTGCGGCAAGCGCATCCAGCGCAAGTTTGACAGGTGAGTCCATATGCCCTCATAGAATGCTAGTCCGGTGTGCAGCCCAGTCGTCATCGTGCATCACCCCGTCCACCCTGCAGCCGTGCTGGCGCTGCACGCCACGTCCATGCCAGCAGCTTCGCTCAGCTCCTGCAGCTGCCGCACGATAGCAGCCGGCGAGTGCCGCTGCTCGAGCACCGCAGTCACAGCCCCGCTGACGGGGGTCGCCCGCTCGCCCTCGTCCCTGGCCTCGGCGCCCTGCTCCTCCTCGGCGCCACACCTCGCGCTTTGGCCGGCAGCCTCACTCGCGACATGCCTAACGCACTACCGCGCCGCCTCCACGGCAGTCGCCTCCACGGCTCCCGCCACCTCAACATCCACATTCCACGCCGCGCCGTCTCAGTCACGCACCGTGCTTAAACCCACCGCCGACCTCCCCGCCGAGGCGCGCGTCAAGCTCGCGGACGAGCTCGCCGCTGACGCAGCCGCAGCTGCCGCCGCGTCCAACGTCCCCGCCCGGGGCCGCCAGAGCAGCCGACCGCAGCCTGCGCAGCAGCAGCAGCCAGCCCCGGCGGCATCCACCGCAGCCAGCTCGTACGGCAGCGTGGATTCGGGCGGCCTGGATCCGGCGGAGGTGGCGCAGGTGTTTGAGAAGCTGGTGGGGGGCCTGACTAAGGACGGCAAGAAGGCGACGGCGCGGCGGGTGGTGGCGGAGGCGATGGCGATCGTGCAGCGGCGGATCAAGGAGGGCACCCTGGAGGAGGTCAAGTAGGGGGAGGAGGCAGGGGAACTGCATGCAGGCCGTGGGGAATAGTGCTTGTGGTTTTGAGGCGAACGGGAGGTCATGTGCAGTACTGCGGTAGGATGCGTGCGTATGGCTGATGGCGGAGGCCGGGCTTCGACTCGCAGGTGCGCTCAACATCATGGGCTTGGGGACAGCAGTCGTTGTACGCGCTGGATCAGCGAGGCCGGGCGAGGGCATGGGCCGGAGGCCCTCGCGGGCCTGTGCGCTGCGGCCCAAGGGCGCGTGTGAGGGCAGGGGCGCCGCGCGTCCATGATGGGTGCTGCGCATTGCTGGGTGGTGGTTGGCGCCAAGCCTGATGTGCTGCGTGTTGCTAGGTGTCGCCCGATTTTCGGTGAAGAGCTAGCGTGGAAGTCAGGAAAGGGTACCTGAGCCGGTCGGCCGGCTGAGGAGCCGGCGCGGTGGCGGCTGTAACGGCGAAGAGTGCAGCTTTGCGCCACAGCATTTCGCTCCGGCGGCCGCACCGAGGACCGAGAAGTGTGTCGCTGCTGTGAGTTGTGTAAGTCAGCGCGGGGGTGCTGAGCGCCTCCGGCTACCTCGTCCGCCCTACATTGCAGCGGGCTGCCGTGGAGACCCCCTTTGCTGTAGAACCTGTGTAGCAGCCAGTGGAGGGTACCTGAGACAAGGCCCTTCGCGACACACATCGCGTACCTCTGCTTTACAGTAGCCTCCGCTCAAGCCGTCTCATGCCTGCACCCAGGGGCCTCGCCCCCACGTTCGCCCACACCGCCACGCCGGACACCGTACTGCCTTAGCGCACTGCCGGCTTTGGTCACACAGTACCTTCAGTTCTTCAGTCTAGAAACACTCCAAGCCTTATTGCCGCACTTCTTCAGAACCTGCACACGCGCCTGCACGCAGCCCCAAGCAGGGCACCGCTCGCAGCACTCTCGGTGCACGCGCATTTCTTCGAAGCCGCTCTCAACGCTTCGCCTCGCTATCATGCCACGCCTTCCGCCACCGCCCCATGCACAACCACGCGCTCTGGCGCAACCCAGCTGTCACCATCCTCTCTCAATCCCGGCCGGCCCTCGCGCTCGCGCTTGCCAATACCCGCGCCGTTATGCTCGCCCTCACCCGTACCCTCGCCATTCTGCTCGCCCTCACCCGTACCCGCGCAGTTCTGCTCGCCCTCACCCGTACCCTCGCCGCTGCACGACCCCTCGCCCTGACTCTCCGCCGTTCTCGCGCCCGCGCATGCCCACCCTCACTACCCTCACTACCGTCCCCCACCCCACCTCCCCCACACCGCTGCCTACGCCGCAACCAGCGCCTCCCGCGCCTTGGCCTCCTGCTCCGCCTTCTTGAGGCGCCACTTGTTGGGCTGGTAGATGCGGTAGAAGGCGCCCGCGGGGTTGCGAGGGATGGCCTCGCGCAGGTCGCCTGCGGGACGGGAGGGGAGACGCACAGGGGTTTGAGTTTGGGCCTTGCCGGCACGCTCCTCCCGAGCGACGACGGTATCCGTCCACCACGCCCCAGTCCTGGCCCCACCCTTGGCGAACTGGCCGCCGCCGGTCGCGGCCACGGGAGCAACCCCTGCGGGCCCCCCTGAGGCCCCACCCTGTGGCCCAAGCACTCGGATCTCCGCTACGTCGCTGCCGTCGGCCGCCGTCGCGGGGCTGCCGTCCGCCGCCGCCAGCTGCAGGGAGCAGTCGTCCGGCACGCGCGCGACCAGGCCGATGGGGGCGGCGCTGGCCATATCTGAAGCAGGTGGGGGGGGGCGCAAGTGTAGAGGGGAATCCAGGGATGGAGGGGCTGAGATGTGGTTGCGGGCCCAGATGGACGAGGAGCCGCTCGAGAGCTCTGTTAGGCACGCAGCCAGGGAGCCGACCGTGGACGATCACAGCCGTACCGGACTCAGTCCCCCTCCCCTACCGCGCCCCGGCCTCACCGTACTCAATGAGCAGGCCCCCCGCCTGGCGGGCCAGGATGGTCTCGTGGCCCACCGGGTACCTGCAGCCGCGGGCGGCACGGGATGGGCGGCAGGGCGGGGACGGCAAGAGCGATCAGTACAAGAGGGCTGCGCACGCGGGCCTGCACGAACAAGAACACGCGTCAGCGCCCGGGCCGTCGTGGCACCTGGGCCCCACCCCTGGCCCTCGCAGCTGCCGGCGACGCACCAGGTGATGAAGCCGGCGACGTTGTCGCCCACCTACACGGGGGCGGGCGGCGGGGTGGGGCGGACGGCACGCGAGGTCAGGGCTCAGGCCGCGCTGCTGCTAGCACGAACCGCCTTGCGCCTAGGGACCCCACCCGCCTGGCCTGCGACCAACGTCTGCGGGCCCCTGCCGCCGTGCCCCACGCTGCTCTTGCCCTGCAGCCCATATGGCGGCATGCTACTGTGCGCTGTTATTTACGTATCTACCAGTGTTCACACAACATACGCAGACGTGCTCCTGGCGCGAGTGCTGCTCTTACTTCGCAGTCCATCTGGCTGCTTAGCCGCCCATAACCCGGAGCACGCAGCAGCGAACAGCTAGTATTGAGCAGCTGGCATTGAGCAGCTGATATGGGCATTCCGGCATGTTGCCGTACAGCCGTCAGCTCTTGCCTTGCAGTCCATCTGGCTGCACAGCCAGCCGGCGTCGGGGTCGCACAGCAGCTCGTCCTCGGGGATGACCGGCACCGGGGGCCCGGAGTTGGACCAGGCAGCCGCCATGTCCTGAAAGGGTGGGGCCGGGTCGAGGGAGGGGGAGCGCGGATCAGAGGGATGAAGGGTACGGGGTAGGTGGCACACTGCTGGTACGCTCCCCTATCAACCCATCACGCAGAGGTGGCCACCCGCCCCCATTGCCGGTCGCGATTTTCTCTGCCCCAGCTTCACCCAGGGCTTGTAGACCCCGTACATTGGCTCACGCCGTGCATGCCACAATCCCATGCCCTGCCTCCTCTTCCCCAACGCCCATCCCTCCCTCACCAGTCGTGTGGCGCCCGTGTCGTGGTCCACCGTCAGCAGCTGGTAGCCGGTGGCGTCGCCCCGCAGCAGCCGGGACTGCGGTAGGGGGAGGGCGACAAGGCGTAAGGGGGCATGAGGGGGCATGAGGGGCTACTGGGAGCGGCAGGCGGACGAGCCCAGGGCCATGTTGCCCATGCGCCGCTGTCCCACCACGGCCACGGCCACGGCTGCGGATGAGGCCCCACCTGGCGTGTGCCGTCCCGGTTGCACTCGCCGATGACTCCGACCTGCGGGGCCGCGCACAGGCGGGCGTGAGTGCGGCGGGTGGGCGGGCGCACGGGCGCGAGCGAGTGCGGGGGGGGGG